>PVKE010014850.1:0-34306 GCA_004027555.1 Craseonycteris thonglongyai
GCCCTGCCATTACTTCTGGCTGCCCATGGAGTCATGGCTGGAAATCCATCCCACCAGGTCAGGTTAGATGGTTAGTGATCTTTGATTACTCAAATCCCTCAGTATCCAGCACCACCAAGAGTGTCCCTTAGTTTGGTTCTCCTGGTCACAGCTATTAGTTATTGACTCAGTCAGTTCCAGTGACAGCCATTCTACCAAGGTGCTGGCTACTCCATGAATGCTGTCAGAAGTGGGTCAAGGCTTGCTTCTTTCCAATTAAAACCACTCTTCCATTTCCCTCTAGTACAGCCTCTTCTCTAGGATGGCCTCTTCTCACCTTATTCAGACCTCCAGACACAAAGGTCTCTTTGCTTTCATTGCCTCTATAACAGGAGACTTTTTACCTCTAGAGCAGGGGGGTCCAATCTTTTGGCTTTCCTGGGCTACATTGAAAGAAGAATGGTCTTGGGCCACATATAAAATATACTAACACTAACAATAGCTGATAAGCAAAACAAAAAACAAAACAAATAAACAGTTACAAAAGATCTCATAATGTTTTAAGAATTTGTGTTGGACATCATTCAAAGCTGTCTTTGGCCACAAGTTGGGTATGCCTGCTCTAGAGAGTTCTTGAATTTCCCCTCCCTCATGGTTTAAAAGAAATCTTTGTGTTTCAACAAGAGGAATTGTTCTCAAGGATGACATGGTGGCTTTCTAATTCCTCAATAGAGCAGAGAAGAAAGAAAACATTTTTAAGACATCAGTTAAATGCTTGATAGGGGCATGCTGAATGGCCACTCACTTGGAATTGTTTAATTTACATTGGACCTTGGGTTCTGTGGTGCAATTTATTTTGATAATTTAGAAAATCAATACATTTTGCCAATCTTTTATACCATCCCAGACTTTTAAAAATGTTAATTAGATTTGTTCTAGTTAAATTTCAACAACACATTGTTATCTCTTGCTGGAAATAAGAATATGTCCTTATATTCTTAAAAACATCATTTTTAAAAATCCTTCTAGGAAAGATCACATTATCATTGAAAGTTAAAATTTCCTTAACTCCCAGTTCTTTTTCCCTAACAAAACAATTACTTTTATAATGTAATTTTTAATATGGGATGTTATCTAGATGATCTCTATCAACAACTATTATGTTGTAGTAGAACAGACACTATTAATATTTATATTTTAAATCCTAGTCAAAGTTTTGACTCTGACTACCTCCATCTCCCCTTTGCCTTTTTACTAATCTGTAGGATACCTTGTTATCAGATGCAGATGTCGGTATTAAATCATTGACCACTGCACAAGCCCTTTGAGGGAAATATTTTGAGTAGTGACCCACATGAGTCACTTTCATCAATTACAATATAACAGGTCTATTCTATAAGTAATTGGGTGGGTGCTATAAGGGGAAGAACACTCTGCCACTATCAACCAAGCCATACTTTGCTTAAAAGTTCTTCTTAAGGTCCTGAGAGGATAGAACTCAGAATAGGTCAGTTTTGGGTGGACTCAGAAAGAAGTTGAAACCATTAATGTTATCCTCTGGCCAAGGCAGAAGGCCGAGTTAGTGTGATGGGGATATAGGTAAAGGGTACAGAAGTTAGAATGTAACTCATGCCCTTGTTTTGCTTTGGTCTCTCCCCAAATTGTGAGCTTGTCTATAATAGCACTTAGTGTATTTTATAACAATGAATTAAATTAATTATGGTAAGGAAGTTAATTGTGCCAGGTTTGAATTTTTACAGTGCGCTTAGGTTGAATAATATTCATTCTCTTTCCAACTCCTGCCACATTCTCCCAATTACTCCAGAACACTTTAAGCTAATTTAGACTTGTAGCACATATCTGTAGTCTAGAAAGCTACAGATAAGTTATGTATCTGTCACCACTGATACCGTCATTCAGGAATGTGATTTTAGCCCTGGTGAATTCCAGTTATGATGATAGAATAACACTTTTCTCTGATGCTTTGAATTCACTCTCTGTTTCTGGACAGTATTTATTTCTGTTCTCTTCAATCAGACATAGTACAGAGAAAAGCACACAGGATAAAGATGACACTCCTTTTCAGGTCTACAACAATCTATGAAAATCAAACTTCTTGCTCCTTGACAAAGAATATTTGATGGAAATATTGACCATGAATGTCTTATAGCATAGAGTATAACATTCATAAAATATAAATGCATGCAACTTAATCTAAGCTGCATGCATTTATATTTAAAAAGTAGCAGAATTTTTAACCCTTTTCCTCTACCTGTTGTATCATGTTCTGATAATTAAAAATTCTCCATTTGGAAAATCATCACTTCCAAAATTCTCATTTATCTTCTATTACTCAGAAATCAGAATTAAAATATCTCTTTATTAAGGCAACACTAATAATAAATTTTCATCTCAAAAATAGGATTTTCATTGAACAAAAATAATAAGATATATTTTGCTTACTTTTTGACATTTTACGTTACTTTTATCATTCCTTTTGCATCTTAGTGCTTGACAAGTAATAATACATCCTAGTATATCTTTGGATAATGCACTCAGTGACATAGGTACTTAACGTACTGGAGACATAGTTGAAAGAGCCACTAGACTAGGTATCAGAAATGGCTATTTCAGATTTTGTCCCTGTTATTTATAAACTACATGATCATTGGAAAGTTCCTTAAACTCTCAGATCCTCATTTTTCCTTTCTATGAATTAGAGATAATAATTATGCTTCATAGGGTCACTGTGAGGATTGTGGATACAATTGAGTATAGAGCTTGGCATATATTAGACACTGAGAGGTAGCACTTATGTAAAAGCCCTGGGACAGAAATGCACGAGGCAGCCTTGCGTATGGACCCCAACGATCCTCACCTTTTGGGGCTCATGCTCTTGGGTAATTCTGTCTTCTTAAATGTGGCTGGACTTACTGGCTTACTTCTAATGAAAGAATATGGCAGAAGTGATGAAATGACACTTATGAGAATACATCATAAAAGGACTGCCTTTTTCACCTTGAATGTGCTGGCTCTCACAGCTCCTTGGGTCACTCACTCTAGAGGGAGGCAGCTGAAACGTTTTGATGTAGCCCTACAGAGAGGCCCTTGTGTTAAGTGGCGAAGCTCTGCCAACAACCACGCTGCTGATCTTGGAAACAGGTCATCTCTCCAGATGAGCAAGCATTCAGATCAGACTAGAACTTAAAGTTGGTAGTGTGACCGAACCTCAAGAAAGACCTGAAGTCAGAAACACCCAGGAAAGCTGAGCCCAATTTCTTGACCCACAGACACTGGGAAATAATTGGTGTTTGTTCTTTTAAGCTGCTAAATGTTGAGGTAATGCATTATATGACAATAAATAAATACATAATGACAGGCATAATTATTAATAACTGGATTTTAGAAAAAATACATTTTTAATGGAAATTATTGGTAAATTTATGTAATCAGTTTATATATGTCACCTTAAAACTATCTTTTATATGTATTTGAGATAGGAAATGGTAGAGGGGAGAGTCTGAAGCAGTTTTAGGAGGTAGAGTTTAGATTCTCTCTATCTGACTGTAGCCTTGAACCGCAAGATAGATCAAAGGAGTAATAGGCAGATTTTGGAAATGCTGTAACAAATGTGGTCATTGTGGTTTCTAAGTCTGGGAAGCACCGATATCTTCTTTTACTCCTGGGGAGTTACAATGAACGTAGTATGTTATAAGCTCTAGAAATCTGAGATGTTGAGATTTCTAATAAGTGAGTGGTTTTAATAGGTAAAACATCCCGCAGTGCACTTTGGGAAATCATGCTGCTTTGACCACTAAAAAGGCTGAAGTCCTGGCTCATTCTTCGCAGCAGCCTGAGGTTCATTTATGAGGCGCTACTTTTGGTCTGTTTAACTTTGCCTCGGTCTCCAGGGTTTAACCTTTCCCCAGAGTAAATGTCTTGTTACAAAATAACAAGAACTAACTAAGTGTTATAATTACCAGATGGTAATATTAATAGCTGAGCAAATTCTAATCTGACACCACAGAAGAAATTGTTCTCAGTCTAATTCTGTCAGTTCTCATTTCATCACTTTCCTAACGGTTGAGTCGGTTATTGCTTGATTCCGACAATTCACTCATTTTTCAGAAGGACTTACTAACAGTGCCTTCTCCCCCCACCCACCAAGGATAGGAATATATATATATATAGTCAAAATCCTTCCCATTTAAAATGTCTGGCTAAGCCCAGTTTTAGTTCTGTGTGGAGGATTTCCCTTCACTATGACTTGCAGCATTTCTGCTAAATATTGTATAATGTTTTTGCAACATAATGAAAAAATTTGAGGGAATGTTTGCATATCTCTCCAGTACCATTTTCCGCAGTGTGGCAGTTGCTATGGCAACCACCTTTAAAATTAAAGAGAGAAATTAAAAGTTTTGCATAATTGAAGGGACTTTCTGACACTAAGTTTAAAATGTTAGAATTGTAACATAAGCTTTATGTTAGTGTGTAGGTCTGTTATTAGGATAAGATTTTAGAGATCATTATTGGATATTTATTTTAGTAAATTTTCTATTTTTTGTAATTTTCTTTTTTTAATTGCTAAATTTATTAGGGTGACATTGATTGGTAAAAATTACATAGTTTCCAGGTATACAATTCTACATTTCATCGTCTATGTAATACATTATGTGCTCACCACTCAGAGTCAGTTCTCTTTCCATCACCATATATTTGATCCCTCCTGCTTACTTTCCCACCCCCTTCCACTTACCTTCTGGTAACCACTAAACTACTGATTGTGTCCTTGAGTTTTCATTTCTTTGTTACTTGCAAAAAATAAATCTGGACTGTGAACTGTCACCATATACCAAAGTTAACTTAAAATGGATTAAAGACCTCCATATAAGAACTGAAACAATAAACTGAATACAAGAAAATATCAGTGCTAAACTTATAGACCTTGGGTTCAGAGAGGACTTTATGAACTTGACCCGAAAGGCAAGGGAAATAAAAGCAACAACAAATGAATGGGACAATATCAAACTAAAAAGCGTCTGCATAGTAAAGGAAACCAACAAAGTAAAAAGAAACCAACAGAATGGAAGAAAATATTTGTGGACAATGCCTCTGATAAGGGGCTAATACATAAAGTATACAAAGCACTCATACAACTCAACAACAAAAAACAGATGATCCAATTGAAAAATGGGCAGAAGACTTAAACAGACGTTTCTCCCATGAAGACACACAAATGGCTCAACTTCATTAGCAGGACAATGTAAATTAAAACTACAATGAGATACCACCTCACACCTGTTAGAATGGCTATAATCAACCAGACAAGCAAGAAGTGCTGGAGAGGCTGTGGAAAAACTTTTTTCTTTTTATGTCTCATACTAATACCATTGTTAGAAAATTTTACAAAAAATTCTCCAGGTTATAAATTTCATAGAATGTGCTTAGTTAGTAAATTCTCCTCTCTAAGTACTAGTAACAATAACCACAAAAACCACAATGGTATTGGCACTCACTGAGTGGCTATGTGCTATGCACTACATCAAGCATTTGATAAATGTAAATTATATATATATGTAGGAGTTTGTAGGATTGTTGTAAGAAGGAAATATAATTGTATGATTTTATATACCCAATTATATACACAGTTAAATTTCTGTCTCATAAATTTTTCACAAAATAGATATTATAATTCCCATTTTACCAAGTAAGAAACAGACTCAGAAAGTCTAGATAACTTGTTCAAGGTCTTAAAGCTATTGGGTGGTGAAGCCATCATTCAAATCCAGGTTTGTTTACTGTCAGGGTTTGTTCTTAGCAATTATATTACTTCATACTTTACTTTTTAATTTGCCTCTCCTTGCAATTCATACACAAGGGTTTCTTGACATGACGATAGGGCAGGAGTGATCAAGGGAGAGGCTCTCTAAGCCAATATAAGGACTTTTTCACATTTCTCCTGGCTTCACACAAGCCATTAGAAAAATGCAGGTTAAAACTGCAATAAAATACCATTTGACAATAGTATTGCTATGATCAAAAACAAAAAACAAAGCAAAAGAACAGAAATTAACAAGGATTGGTAAAGATGTGGAAGAACTGGAATCCTGTGCACTGTTAGAGGGAATGTAAACTGTGGAAAACAGTTTGTTGGTTCCTCAAAAACTCAATATAGAATTGCCATATGATCTGGCAGTTCTACTCCTAGGTACATATCCAAAGGAATTGAAGTCAGGAACTTAAACACATATTTGTACATGAATATTCCTTGACTCATTAGCACGATAGCCGAAGGTGGGAACAACGGAAATGTCAAACCATATAAATGCATAAAATAGAATATTAGTCAGCCATATAAGGAATGAAGCTCTGGCATATGCTATAACATGGAAAAACCTTGAAAATATTATGCTGAGTGAAATAAACGAGACATACACACAAAAATATTGTATGATTCCACTTATACTAGAAGAGCAAATTCATTGAGACAGAAAGCAGATTATCAATTACCAGTGGCTGGGGGAAGGGGGATGGGACTTTCTACTTACTGATTACAGAGTTTCTGTTTAGGGTAATGAAAAACTTTTAGAAATAAATCAATAAGTGGTCATTTTTGCCCAGCATTGTCAGTATAATTAATGCCACTGAATTATACATTTATGTGTGTGGGGTTTTTTTTAATTTATTTTTATTTATTTATTTTTTGACAGAGAGAAATACAGAGACAGAGACAGAGAGAACTGAACTGGGGGAGCTCCCAGTTCAGCATATGGTTCCGCACGGGCTGGGGCTGGGATTCGATCCGTGGTCCCCGGCGCTGCAAGGTGAGTGCTTAACCCACTAAGCCATCCCGGCTTCCCCTGAATTATACATTTAAAAATGGTTAAAATGGAAAATTTTGTTTTATGTATAACCATAATCTTAAAAAGAATTCTAATTATCTTTACTATAATTACAATTAACCTTCCCTCTACTGACCTATTTCAGCTTCCTGCCACTCAATTCTAGCTTTAGTTTTGTTGTTTTGCTATTGTTTTTTCTGTCACTGTTCTTTTACTCATAGAGTCTATCCAGAAGAGTTCCCCAGAAGACCAGAATTTTAAATGTGGATTTTAAGATTTTAGAATTAGAAGAATTTAGAGTTTTGTTTCGCTTTTTTTTTTATCACTCTATTCATGTTTTTTAAAAAGTTTAGATCCTCGTGGACAAAAATTAATCCATACATTTCAGCTGCTACCACAATGCTTAATACGTAGCACTCAATAACTGTTAAGAATAAATGAAAGAAAGGAAGGAAGCAAAATGAAACCCAGAGAAGTACATTTCAGTTCATTGTATTCCTCAGTCTATTCATTCGTTCTAACAAGACATCTTGCTGCTTGTTTGGTATTATGGATCCAAGGAGCTAATATGGTGGGCTTTGTACCTGAGGAGTACAGAGTCTATGGTGGGAGACAGGTATAGAGGAATATTTCCAGTACAGTGGAGTGTTTAGAAGTATATACAGTTAGGTGAGCATTGCTGGTGAAAGGAAAGACTAAGCACAGACACTTTTTTTTTTTTACAAGAGTCTTTTTTTAATAATTTTTTTACATTTGAGGCCCTCTCCCCATGCCCTCCCCCAGCCGTTCCCCCTCCACCTCCCCCCCACCCCCAGGCAACCACCAAACCACTGACTGTATCTATTAGTTCTTGTTTCTTTGTTACTTTCAGTTTTATATTTCACCTATGAGTGAGGTCATATGTTTCTTCTTTCAGTCTGACTTATTTCACTTAATAAGGTGTTTTCAAGGTTTGTCCATGTTATCACAAATTGCTGTCTTTCATCTTTTCTTATTGTTGAGTAGTATTCCATTGTGTAAATGTACCACAACTTCTTTATCCAGTCATCTATTGAAAGACACTGGTTGTTTCCATGACTTGCCCACTGTAAACAGTGCTGCGATGAACATTGGGGTACATATATCTTTGCAAAATAAGGTTTTCAGGTGTTTTAGGTAGATACCCAGAAGAGGGATGGCTGGGTCATATGGTAATTCCATTCGTAATTTTTTGAGGAATCTCCATACAGCCTTCCATAGTGGTTGTACCAGTTTACATTCCCACCAGCAGTGTATGAGGGTTCCTTTTTCTCCACAGCCTCCCCAGCACTTGTTATTTCTTGTCTTGTTGGTTATAACCATTCTAACAGGTGTGAGATGGTATCTCATTGTGGTTTTAATTTGCATCTCCCTAATTGCTAGTGATGTTGAACATTTTTTCATGTGTCTGTTGGCTGTTCATATGTCTTTGGGGAAGAAGTGCCTGTTTAGGTCTTCTGCCCATTTTTAAATTGGATCGTTTGTTTTTTTGTTTTTGAGTTGTATAAGTTCTTTATATATTTTAGATATTAGCCCCTAATCAGAAGCATTGTTTGCAAATATTCTCTCCCATTCAGTTGGTTTCCTTTTTACTTTGTTGATAGTGTCCTTTGCTGTATAGAAGCTTTTTAGTTTGATATAATCCCATTCATTTATTTTTGCTTTTACTTCCCTTGCCTTCGGGGTCAAGGTCATAAAGTGCTCTCTGAACCCAAGGTCTTTAAGTTCAGTACCAACGCTTTCTTCTATGCACTTTATTGTTTCAGGTCTTATGTGGAGGTCTTTAATCCCTTTGAGTTAATTTTGGTATATGGTGACAGTCCACAGTCCAGATTTATTCCTTTGCATGTGGTTTTCCAATTTTCTCAGCACCATTTACTGAAGAGACTATCTTTCCTATTTTTTGCTCCTTTGTCAAAAATTATCTGTCCATATGCTTGTGGGTTTATTTCTGGGTTTTTGATTCTGTTCCATTGGTCTGTATGTCTATTTTTCTGCCAATACCAAGCTTTTTTGATTATTGATGTTTTATAGTATAGACTGAAGTCTGGGAGTGTGATGTCTCCAGCCTTATTCTGTTTTTAGAGGATTGCTTTGGCAATTCAAGGTCTTTTATGGTTTCATATAAACGTAATAATTTTTTTAAATCTATTTCTCCAAAGAATGTCTGTGGGATTTTTATTGGAATTGCATTAAATCTGTATATTGCTTTGGATAATATGGTCATTTTAACTATGTTTATTCTTCCAATCCATGAACATGGAGTATCTTTTTATTTCTCTGTATCTTCTTCAATTTCTTTTAATAGTGTTATATAATTTTCTGTGTATAAGTCTCTCATATTCTTTGTTAAATTTATTCCTAAGTATTTTATTCTTTTTGTTTTGATCACAAACAGTATCATTGTTCTCATTTCTTTTTCTGAAGTTTCATTGTTTGCATATAAAAAATGCTGTAGATTTTCATACATTGATTCTGTATCCTGCAACTTTACTATATTAATTTCTTATTTGTAATAGTTTTCTGGTGGAGTCTTTAGGGTTTTCTATATAAAGAATCATGTCATCTGCAAAAAGTGACTGCTTAACTTATTCATTCCCAATTGGGATGCCTTTTATTTCTTTTCCCTGCTTGATGGCTCTGACTAGAACTTCCAGCACTATATCGAATAGCAGTGGTTACAGGGGACATCCCTGTCTTGTTACTGATCTTAGAAGAAAAGGTTTTGGTTTTTCCCCATTCAGTATGACATTCACTGAGGGTTTGCCATATATGGCCTTTATTATATTGAGGTACTTCCCTTCTATACCCATTTTATTAAGTGTTTTGATCATAAATCAATGTTGTATCTTGCTGATTGCTTTTTCTGCATCAATTGATGTAATCATATGGTTTTTATCTTTTATTTTGTTTATGTGGTGTGTCACATTGGTCAATTTGTGTATGTTGAACCAACCTTGTGCCCCTGGGATGAATCCCAATTGACCATGATGTATAATCTTTTTAATGCGTTGTTGTATTCTATTGGCTAGTGTTTTTTTTTATGATTTTTGCATCAGTGTTCATCAGAGATATTCGCCGCTAGTTTTCCTTTCTTGTGATATCCTTGCCAGGCTTTGGCATCAGGGTAATGTCGGCCTCACAGAATGAGTTGGGAAGTATTACTTTTCTTCAATTTTTTGGAAAAGTTTGAGGAGAATTGGTGTGAGTTCCTCTTTGAATGCCTGGTAAAACTCATTAGTGAGAACATCTGGTCCTGGACTCTTGCTTTTGGGGAGGTTTTGGATGATTGTTTCAATTTCCTTATCATTGATTGGTCTGTTTAGGTTATCCAGTTCTTGATTCAGTCTAGATAGACTATATGTTTCTAAAAACTTTTCCGTTTCTTCTAAGTTGCAAAATTTGGTGGCATATTGTCTTTCATAGTGTATTTCCAGTACAATGGAGTGTTTAGCAGTATATACAGTTAGAGGAACATTGCTGGCGAAAGGGAAGACTGAGCACAGACTCTTGATTCCTCTTCCAGCTGTATTTCTACATCACTTTGTAGAAGAGATTGAATAATGTAAGTTCTGTTGTGCTGATTGCCTCTCTCCATTAAGGACTGGATGTGGGCCTACAAAAGGCCACTGTGGTCTCCGACAGCGTAGAGGCTTTTTGGCTTTGCATGATTTATGTTGGAATAGTCCACTTCAGAACTTAGGTGGTTGCTCCTGTACCAGGTAGGATATGGGAATTCTTTGCGAGATTATATCAGGATTCAAGATGCTCAGCATATGTTATGAACTGAATGTTTGCATGCCCCAAAATTTATAGTTGGAGTCCTAATCTCCAATGTGATTGTATTTGGAGGTGACATCCTCTCTCTCTTTCTTCCATGTGAGGACACAGTGAGAAGCAAGCCAAGAAGATGGACATTACCAGAAACTGAATCAGCCAGTACCTTGATCTTGGACTTCCCAGCCTTGAGAGGCAGGAAATAAATATTTGTTTTTTAAGGTACCCAGTCCATGGTATTTTGTTATAGCAACCTGAGCTAAGAGCACATATGTGCAATGCCAGGCAGAAATAGGTTTCTGAAGAGGTGGTTGGACTGGTGTGTCTGTTCTGGGTTGACATAGAGTGGGGAGAGGTACAAGAGTGCCCTTCAATGAGTGTCAGTGCATGGGGTCAAAAAGCCAGCTTCACACCCTGTGGTAGGAAGAAGAGAGCCAGGTGGGGCCAGAGTAAACTGTGATGTAGGTATTCAAAGTTAGCAGTTTACAAGACAGGATTTAGGGATAAGAAGCAAATTAAAAAAAAAAAAAAAAAAAAAAAAAAAAAAAAAAAAAAAAAAAAAAAAAAAAAAAAAAAAAAAAAAAGAGGTGAGAGAAAAATGGGAAGATATAACCAGTAAAAAAGGAAGTAGATGACAAATTTTAGAGGTCAGACCTATGCCTACACCTGTATAGACTGAGATGAAACATACTGTCATAAAGCCATTTTCTCACCTTAATTTTACTCATTTGGCTCTGCCACCAGGAATGAACATAGTGCTTATTACCAGGGCTAGAGCTCTATGTGTTTTTCAAAATGGCACAATGGTCACAAGTCTGCTTCCTCTGGAACCTTGGAGGAAGGCTGTAAACATCACAGTGATATTCAACTTTAACCCTGACTCTGAAGCAGGAAGAAACCAAAGATATATTTATGAGTCATTCCTACCATCTGCCAGTGGAATATAATTTGAATTACTTTGTCCTTTTTCCCCTCAATGGTCCATCTCATCTTGCATAGGCCAGATACTTCAGAAACATACACCAAGTTCCTTAATTTATCCAACTGTATAACTGGAAACATTTGTATTATCCTGAAAACCTGTAGCCAGATCAAAGCTGAAAGCCAATTTATTCATGAACACTGACAGTCCTTTGAATGTCATTGAAATTGCTATGTTTTAAAATTGACAAATGTTTGGAAGTTAAAAATGCAACTACAAACACTGCTTGCAATTTTATGTTCTTTGCAAATTGTCATCATGCGTATTTCTGGAAATCTGAGGGATCCCAATTTAGAAGCTCATTTTTTTTTCTTTTACTCCCTCCTTAGTATTCGAACCTTGTTCCAAATCAGGCTGTAAGTTCTAAAGAAAATCTGCAAAGAGATCACTCTGATTCAATTTTTTCCATTTGGCTAATTCAAGGTGTCAAACTGTTTATATTGCATTTTATTTTAAGTAAGATATTGCTCTTTCTAGATTGTCTACTTTGGGTTGTTAAAAAAAAAAAATCCCAGTTGAGGAGTTAAAATACTGGTTCTTTTCTGCTACATCAGCAGTGGGTGAATTATTTACCTCTCTGAACTTCAGTTCTTATTGGCAAAATGGGAGCAATAATTCTTGTCCTATTCATATTGCTAGGTTGTTAAGATATGAGGATAACAGAAATAAACAAGGCTCTCTAAAGAACAAACTACAACTTTAAGAGTAAATAATACAAAGAACAGAAAGGTATCCTGGGAGTTTAGTTATTTGATTAACTGCATTTTCAAAGAGTAAATTGGAATCTTCCTGGGGCAGCTTTCACCCTAGCCATTAATCCCCATACTTGAGCAAACAGTATGAGCTCTATACTCATAAAGTGAGTGAACTACATGCATGGCGAGGACTTGCCCTGTGAATGTTATGAGCTCAGAAAGAAGCATGAAAGAGCTTGAAGTAACGCCTAATCTCCAAATAGATAGAAAGGGATTACACAAAGAAACAGCAACCTTATCCAAGAGAAAAATACTCCAGAGTTCTCTGCACTTGAGAGCAAATTCCTTCTTATTCAGAAAATTGAAGGTGTTCAAAACCTGACTTTCTGCTTTCCACTTGCTCTCCCTTGAGTGGAACCAAACTTTCTGCCAATTTATACAAAGCCTTTTCCATACAGGGGAACTCAAGAAAACAGACGTACTCAAACACTGAGAAAATCTACACAGTTTCTTTCTAACTGACTAGGTGCTAAATTAACTCATGTGTGTAGATTAGAATAATCATCAGAAAACTAATAGTGAGAAAACAGGTTAAAGGGAAGTGTTTTGATTATTTGACAGAATTGATATCAGAAGACTTAGAGACAATTTAGTAAATAGAAAAGAACTTAAAAGTTATTTTATTTCTCAGAGAAATTTAAAAATATATTTTATTCATAATATGAAACTATATTTCAATGCAAAGTAAGGTATTAAAGACCAAGATAGTATTCTTGGATATTAAAAACATAATTCCCCCAAAAGTAAAAGATCTAGAGTTATAGTTGAGGATGAAATTTTTCATCTGAAAAATAAAGTTAATCTTCTAGAAGACAATGCAGATAGAAGAAATAATAGAAATATTATGGATAAAATTAAGAGATATGGAAAATTATTTCAGAGGTTCAATATCTATCTACAGAAGTTTCAAAAGCATTGGCATTAGAAAGTGAAGATAGTAGGAGTAATTTTACAAGGATGGTTATTTTTTTCAAGTTGAAGAAAGCCACAAATTGAAAGGTCTCAGCAAGTGCCAAAATAGGACAAATGAGATAAATAGATGAAGAGATGATTGATATATAGGCAGATGATAGATTAGATAGATAGATAATAGATAGATAGATAATGGACAGATGATAGATGGATATAGATAGATACATAGATGATAGATGTTAAATAAATAGATATACATACTGATAAAATTTCAAGTACAGTTACGCAAAAATAAAGAGAATATCCTAAGATTTTAGGAAAAAAAGTAGTTTATTTACAGAAAAGAGGAGAATGACATAAATATTAAAGATCTAAATACTAGATCTAACTTACAGATCTAGAAATACTAGAAGACAGTGGGAAAGTAGCTCTGGGAGAAAAAGTGTTTAAATTTAGAGTTCTATACCCTGCTACATTCCTTTCAAATGTGAGGGCAAAGATAGACATTTGCTAAGTTGACCATCCATAGAACTTTGCTAGAGAATTATTTAAGATTATATTGCAGCAAGATAAAAAGTGAATGCATGGACAAGGGAGGCAAGAAAGAGTGGTGAGCAAAGAAACCAGTAAAATGCATAGTTAATCCTAAATAAGAATTAATAAATCACATAAAAACAAACAAATAAGCACCTGGGAATAAAATACCAGCTGATTTGAATGTGATAGATGGGGAGGAGTGAGGATGAAGATAGAAAAAAGCAAAATGGAGATTGGATTACAAAATAGTTAACAAGGTTAGATACTCTCTTGAGGGTGGTTACAGTTTATTTCAAAGGTGTGTTAACCTAGATGCACAGAAACAATTGACAGGGCTGCTTAAGGCAAAGACAAACCTTTTACTAAAAAGTTGTATGCCTGGGGTATGACTACCAACCATAACCTGGCAAGTTAAGAATTTATGATCAGATCATCCCTTGAGGTTATTTTCCATAGAATCCCCCCCCCCTTTTTTTTTTAAATCCATATCCTTGTACTAATACATTTGAAACATGCATGGACAAATAATGACGATAAAATGCTCACTCATCCACAGTCTAGCACTGATTCTTTACAAGCAAACTCGATGCTTTCTAGTTTCAAGATGCCTTGGTGACTGTGACAAAAAATGTGCAAGCTGCAGAGAGAGAATGTGTGTAAGTCATTGTGTGGGACTGAGCCTAACTCTTCTCTCCAAACAGGCCTATAAGGGCAATTTAGCACTTCCCTGTCATCATAATGCCACATTCTATCCATCTGCTACTCAGAGCTTAGTTCATTGAGCGTGAGCTCTGAGCAAGGTGCTGAGCTGCACAAAAATGACAAAAGGCAGCTTGGTGCAGGTTTTAACTACATGGACTTTGGCTTCAGTCAGCTTGAGTTTGCAACCTAGCTCTGCCAGATACAGAGCTTGGATATTTTCCTTCATCTCTGTGAACTTCAGTGTACACATCTGTGAAATGGGTTTAATGATAGCAAATTAAGTATAATCCATGTAAAATTGGCAGTGCAGGCCTGGCATACAGCAGTAATTAAAAAGAAAAAGTTTGTGATTAAGATTATAATTTTAGGAATTAGCTAAAGTAAATAGTCAAGACAACTCTAGTTAGAAGAAATAGAATGAGGAAAGACATGAGCAAGAAACAAAATAGTATTTTGGGGAAAATACAATCTGATACATTGAAAGGCAAGGAGTAGCAGGGGAAAACTTGCTAAGATAGGTGATAGATGTGTCTTGAACAGCCTTTAGATATCACATCAAGGAGCTCAAACTTTATAAAGTGATGGGTAGTTTTTAAAAGAAAAACCTTTGAAATCTGTACTGACAAGGACAGATTCGTATTTTAGACAGATGGCTTTCTTCACAGGGTGATAAAGGGACTGGAAAGGGTCAAAGTCTCAGTAAAATGTAACAATAAGGAGGCTGTGATAGTGATCTTCATCTTGACAAGTTAGTGGTGGTAGGGGTAAAGTGCAAAAAATAGAGTTGGACGTGTGTACCTGTGTGTGTGTGTGTGTGTGTGTGTGTGTGTATATAGGCTGTTTGAAAAGTATCCAGCCATGTACCGGTAACTATTCTCGGTATATTGACAATGGCTGGATTTTTTCTAGACAGTATATATATATATATATATATATATATATATATATATATATATATATATATATATATACACACACACACACTCTCCCACATACATATATGGTAAATGAGAGTTTGTGATTAATTATAAGTAGAGGGAGAATAAACTAGATCAAATAGATCAAGATATCCCTATCTGCCTTAGATAACCAGGAGAAAGGCTGTGCCTATAAATGAGATAAAGGGGACAGGGTAAATGATAAAGAAGAGCAAAATTAGTAGGGAAAAAGAAGAGTTCAAATTTGGACATGATGAGTTTATTGTGTCAATGAGACATCTAGCTATAAAAGGCTAAGAAGAATTTGTTTAGAAGATTCAAAATCAATGAAGGGCTGGAGAGGTGCACTTGTAGTACAAAAGTGAATGGGGAAGTCAAGGGATGGAACGACTATTAAGGAGACTGAGAAAGTGTAAACAAGACAAGATAAGAACTGAAGAGTGTGACAGAGCAGAAAGTATAGGACAGGAGTATCCAAAAAGCAGAGAGTTGTCTGTAAGGTGAAAGACAACAAAAAAGTCCACTAAGATAAGGACTGAAGCATCTTCTCCTTTACGATGTTTTAAGCTACTAGATTGAAGTAGTTTGAAGGAAGAATGAGAGCATGAATGAAATCATAGAGTATGTATTAAACGGTATTAAAAGTGGTGGATAGAGTAGAAATTGGAATACATTTTCTTTCTTTCTTTCTTTCTTTCTTTCTTTTTCTTTCTTTCTTTTTTATGATTAACTATAGCCTGCTGCACATATCAAGTCAGATGTTGCACAGCTACAGCAAAATCAACATATTCAAAATAGAAGTCATCTTCATCCAAGTTTTTTATGGAACATCAATATGTTTATAAAATAAAAAAAGATACAGTAAAGACGATGGCCAATAATATAGGGGAAAGGAGGGATCATTAACAGAAAACAATATGAGCACAAGTAAAAGAGGAAGGTTTGTCCCACAACAGGTGGAGAGAAACCCCATCCTCTGAATCTGGAGGCAGAAAGGTGATGTTGGCAATAGGTGAGGTTTGTTGCAGGGTGAGGTGCATTGGAAATTTTTCAGGAACGTCATATTTTCATCTTTTGAGAGTGAGAGGTGTTAGGCTGGATGTAAGATTTGAGAAAAATCTGAAAATTTAAAAAGGGTTTTGATGGGGTCAGGGGAAGGAGAACACTAAGAAAAAAATGAAAGAAATATTGAGTGAGATCTGTCAGTAGCACTCAGCAGCCTGAGTGGAATGGATAACATATATTGTAAGTGATCCCAAATGGCTGACTGTTCTGCCAACTAGATGTTATAGCACAAGGTACTAGGTAGGTGAGGGGGCTAGTGAGAGAGGTGTTGAGTGCAATAGCCATGAGTCTCTAGCAGAGTGGAGAAGTAAGGAAGCCAGATGTGGCTTAAAGAAGTGGATAAAAGAAAGGATAAAAATATTTGGAGGTGTCTGTGACGTAAAAGAACAGAGTATCACAGGAAAGGAGTATAAAAACACTGATAAATAGGCTATTGCACCCAAAAATGAGTTACTGGTACTAAGAGTGAATTGATTTAGAGGAGTTTTGAGGGATGACAACAAAGCCTGTAGTGTGACCAACAATGTAGCTGATTAAAATACAGAGACTGCCCCAAAATGTATGCACATTATAAGAAAGGAAAAAAAAAACTGTATTAAAATTGTAATACTCGATATATACTGATATCAAAAGATGACTACAAGTCACATTTGACTTCTGTAGTTACACGAGGTGCTCAGAGTGGTTACCACCAATGTCCAGACACTTCTGATTACCGCAAACTACTGCTTGAGCAACGTTGACCAAAGTGTCTACTGGTGTCACTGCATATGCTGTTTCAATTCACCATGTGTCTCAAACTTATCATGAGTATGTGCAGTTGTTAGACACGTTGGAGGTTCTGTTGTATACTCACACCTCCATTGTCATTGTTCTTTCACAACATTCTCAAATTTTAAATACCACTTCCAAATGACCTTGCGCTCCTTGAACAACAACCGTGCTTCTGCCCTTTCCTTTGACTGTCCTGTCACATGGTGATGCTAGCATTTAGCATTCATTTGATTAATGCCATCTTTTCAGCAAACGTCATACTACACATTGCTACTGTAATTCAATTCAACTTGAAGAAGTAATACATTAATACATCTCTTTAAATGTGTAGACATTTTTTTTGGAGTTTCTTTTTTTTTTTTTGGCACTCCCAGTAGAGTAGACATAAATATCTCTGGGGCTGAGGGTGCTGATGAAAGGAAAGTCCCTGGTGTTGGATTACTCACCTGGCAGGTCAATTACCTAAGATGGTGGTACAGTAGGAAAAAGAGCTAGTCAGCCAGATGCCAAGAACCTCAAGAAATGTGAAGTATAACTGGAGAGCAATACATAAGAGAAACAGGGTTCTGATGTCCCATGATCTTGGAATATGACTTGGTGGGTTGAATGACCACCTCCCAAAGATGTCATGTCTTAATCCTTGGAACCTCTGAATATGTTATTTTACATGGTACAAAGGAACTTTGATGATGAGATTAAGTGTCAGAGCTTAAGATATAATGATACCCTGGATTATCCAAGTGGTCCAGTGCAATGACTAGTCCTTACAACAGAAAGGCACAAGGGCCAGAGGTGAAGAGATGATGACAGAAACAGAAGTCAAAGTGATGTGGCTCCATGAGTCAAGGAATGTGGGTGACGTCTAGAAGGTGGAAAAGGCAAGGAATCAGATTCTCCCCCAGAGTCTCCACAGGGAATGCCACCCTGCTGACACGCTGATGTCAGAACCTCTGACCTCCAGAACAGTAAGAAAATTAATGTGTATTGTTTCAAGCCAAAGAGTGTGGTAATTGGTTATAGCAGCCATAGGAAGCTGAGACAATGGGTTTTGTTCAGAGTCACATGGGAGTGATTAAAGCCTAAGCAGAGACTAGTGTCACCTCTGCTGGGAAGTCACATGCCAAGGTGTTGAAGGGAACATCTCATGGATGGAGGTGTCTTTGGGAAGGATAACTAGCATTGCTCTCTGACTGGGTGTGAGGGATGGGGTGTCCTTCAGTGAAGTGAGACCACCTGCTGCTCATGAGTCAGCTCTGACTTCCACCTTGGTATTCAAACAATGCCTGTCTGTGGTGGCTTCTTGCAGACAGTTTCTCATCCCAATTACTACGGTCCCTTCAGGTCTGGCTTTCTCTTGGGACCTTCCCTCCCCAAACTATGCTTTTTTTTTTCTTCTTCCTAATATGGTAAAATAAGGGAAATATTTATTGCTTTCTACTTGAAAAGGTTTTTCAGGATCACCTGGAGGTATTTGAGTGTTTTAGAAACCAAATCCAGGAAGATATAATTTTCTTTCTGCTTCCTCAGTAGTTTTATCTGTTACCAGATGCATTGTTTACAAAGTCTAACATTTGGGTGAATGGGAGGGAGGCAGAGAAAGAAAAAGGGACGAGGCTTGGAAATATAAGATTCGGGGAATGAAAAAGTAGCTCTGGGCAGAAAGGTGTCAGAAGCTGAAGAGAAAATATCTATTAATACTACATATCTACACCAAGGTCCACATAACAGCTATAGGGTATCAAACTCAGTAGCTTGCTATTTATTTCATTTTGAGTCACCTATGTAGTGTTTCCTGCCCAGAGCAAGAACTGATCTCAGAGTACAGAGGCCCCAGTACAATGTGGAGCAAATGTATAAATACGACCATAGTGGGAGAGAAAAGGAATGTGGAACAAAGCCTTTCTTGACAGAAACGTACTTGTCTACATTCTAGCTGGTTGAAAATTAGTCATGCCATGTAAAAGCTTAAAAAGCTCTTAGAATCAAGAAATACTTGGGAAGCTGGGATGGCTCAGTGGGTTGGGTGCTCACTTTGCAGCCCCAGGGACCGAGGATCGAATCCTAGCCCTGGCCCATGGAGACCCATGTGCTGAACTTGGGTGTGCTTCCCATGCAGGAGGCCCATAGTTTGGTTTTCACTGAGGCAAGTTTTCCATGTGTGGGAGCCCCCCCAGTTTGGCCTCTGATGTTCAGGGGCATGACTCCCATGCAGGAGGCCCCCAGCTCATACCTGCTCTGCACAACCCCCTCCCACCTATGTGGAATGAGACCATGTCAAGAGCTGACGATGTACAACTGTGGAGACTGCTCTGGGCCCTCTCCCTTCTGTCTTTCTCTATGTCAAAAAAACCCACAAAAACAAATCTTAAAAAAAGAAAAGAAAAGAAATACTAGTTACGATTGAGCATGGTGTGCTTAGTGTTAAGATTGTGTGTTAAGGGGAAGCCGGGATGACTCAGTGGGTTAAGCGTTCACTTTGCAGCCCCGGGGACCGAGGATCGAATCCTGGCTCCAGCCCCTGTGGACCAATGTGCTGAACTGGGGAGCTCCCCCAGTTCAGTTCTCACCGGGGTGAAGACCCCGGCCAAGTTCCTGCCCTGTGCAGCCCCATGCCCACCTGTGGAATGAAACTATGTGAAAAACAAATGATGTACAACTATGGAGACTGTTCTGGGCCCTCCCTCTTCTCTCTGTCTCTGTCCCTGTATCTCTCTCTCTGTGAAAAAAACAATAAAAATAAAAACCTGAAAAAAGATTGTGTATTAAGTGATTTTATTCACATAAACCTGAAGTTGTCATTATTATGCTCATCTGGCAAGTGAATCTGAAACTCAAAATTTAAGTGACCTGCTCAAAGGCATTCAGCTCAAAGGTAGTCAGTAAATGTTGGAGACAGACATCAAATCCATGTATGAAAGATTACAAAACCTCACTTGTGTGCCTGATCTCTTGATTTCTCCCAGATTGCTCCCTAATAGTCTCAGCATAAATTTTCTGTTACTGCCTAGAACCCAAAACTGCAAAACCATTCTAGTATTTTCTGTTACTGCCTAGAAACCAAAACTGCAAAACCATTCTAGTGCAGCCTTACTGCTATGGTTGTGTGAGAGGTCACATGCAGTCACACAGCTTTAAGTTCACACTCTATATGTTTCCAGATGATATATATATATATATATATATATATATATATATATATATATATATATATATATATATATATATAAATAATGTGTGTGTGTGTATATATATATATATTCTTAGAACTATGAGCAAATCTTTCAGCACCTAGTAAAATGTGTCTGTAATCTCCCTGGATTCTGCTTATTTCTGGCCCACATGGCACAGTCCAAAATCACACTGCTTCGGTTTCTAATTTAATGGAACATTAAGCATCCATTTCTGGTACCTAAATTATACAGTCTCTGTTATTTATAGAGCTTACATGCAAAGTGTTTAACTGAAAAATGGAAATAAAAATAGGAAATGGATCAGTGCCTGCTATCGAGTATCATAAGTGATCCCATAATAATATTACGTCCAGTAGGTAATGAGTGCTAAACAATTTACATGCTCAAAATTTTAAAATAAAGACTTAATTACTTCCTACTGCTAATGACCTTCCAGTTTCTTTTGTGTTCCAAACATGTGCTTCTGGAAATAGTCAGGTCAGCTGTGCTCCCTGTAATGTAATTCAGACATCTCTCCCTTCCTTCCTTCCTCCTTCCCTCCCCACTTCCCTTCCTTCTTTCCTGCTTTCCCTCCCTCCTTCCCTCCCTCTCTTTCTCCTTCCCTCCTCCCCTTCCTCCCTCCCTTCCTGCCAATAAATTAATGCTATGATTTAAAAACCAAAAATGCATTCTAACAGGGCACAAATCCAGCAAAGCAGAACTTTGTAAGCCTGTCAAATGCAGTTTGAAAATTCCACTAACTGAACTAAATACACTTAATCTAAATACTGCCTTCCGCTTGGGACATTCAAAATGATATTTGCTTATTTTTATTGATTTATAAGCACATGGGAAACAAATGCCTCCTGACAGATTCAGAAGTACAAGTAGATACTACATAGGACAAGGATCTCCACATAGAAAACAAAACAAAACACACACACACACACACACACACAAACTAAAAAACAGCCTGGCATCTGATTTCCCTAATAATTCATTAAAAAGCAGTTGGGAGTTACAGACTGCCTCTCTACTTTTCTATATCTCATATTAGGTCAGGCGATATCCCACCAGTTCCGATCCCCTTTCCATGCGTCTTCATATCCGTATCCCATGCAGGCTTGTGCTTTTATGCATCAGGCATGCTACAGGTTGCCACTCACATTTCTGCAATTTCCAAAGCACCACATGACTTATCCTGAGGTTTGGGGGCACTGGGTAATTTACATAAAAAAACAACAATAACCACATACACATACAACGAGTGAAAGAAATATTAAACACTTGGAGTCCTTTTACTTTCCCTATCTCTAAGACTGCAGACTGCTACTCCAGCACTGGCTTGCTGCCATGTAGCTTTCCTACTTCTTCTACCTACCCTTATCTCCCCATATGACCTCCTCACACACTCAGGCTTTTTGAGAAAACTTAAAATCCTCCCTACTTTATTATGCAGAGACATTTCATTCTCTCTGCCTCACTCTCTGCCCAATCTGACCAGGCCATGAAGACTTGTGTTGGACAAAGTTTATTTAACTAAACAAAATAGTTTTTGACCATAGGAATTCTGCAGCTTAAATGAACTGTATATTAGATTATCTGTTTCTACCTGCTAGTCTCAGTGTCCTCACTATTAGGTAGGATCTATACATTATCCTCGTTGTATGGACAAAAGACTAGTCACAGAATTTCAGTGACTTGAAGGTGGACAATTGCAGGTCTAGAACTGGAATGCAGACCCTCTAATGCTAAGTCTTTCACTTGTATCCTACCCGTGGTGTAAGTAAGCTCTACAGCTGATCTCAGTTTTAGCAAATATACTCGTATTCAAGGGGTGTGACCAGTTGGATGCTGTAACAGTGAGCGGATAATTTTATGTGTCAACTTGACCCAGGCTCAGGGATGCCCAGATGGCTGATAAAATATTATTTGGGGGGTGTTCTGTGATGCTATCTTTCAAAGAGATTAACATTCAAATCAATAGGCCCAGTAAAGAAGATCGCCCTCATCAATGTGGGTGGGCATCATCCAACCCATTGAAGGCCTGAATAGAACAAAAAAGGTGGAGAAAAGGCAAATTCTCTCTCATCGCTTGAGCTGAGACATTCATCTTCTCCTGTCCTCAAACATCAGTGCAGCTGATTCTTGGGCTTTTGGACTCAGATTGGGACTTACACTATGAGCTCCGAATTCTCAGGCCTTTGAACTTGGACTGAATAACACCATCAGCTTTCCTGGTTCTTTAGCTTGTGGATGGCAGACTGTAGAACTTCTAGGCCTCCATAATCACATGAGCCAATTCCTATAATAAATCTATCATCTCTATCTATTATCTGTCTAACTCTATTTATCAATCTATCTACCTACCTATCATCTATCATCTATTATCTGTCTGTCAACCATCTATCTATCTATTCATCTATCATCTATCCATCTATCATCTATGTATGTATGTATGTATGTATGTATGTATGTATGTATGTATCTATCTATCTATCTATCTATCTATGTATCTATCATCTATCTATCTCCTATTGGTTCTGTTTTTTTGGAGAACCCTAACTAATATGGATGCTATCAGAGCAATATATTTTGATGAGTATAACATAATCATTGCTGGGCTCATGTGTAAGAAATGCAATAAATGGATAAACTGTCTAAGAAGGAGTGGCATTAAACTCTTCTCATAATTGGATAAATGTGTCCTCTCCTCCCCAGTAAGAGGAAGAAAAAGAAAAATAGAAAAAGAAAAAGAAGGAAGAAAATTCATACCTCATGAACACACTCATAGGTTTGGAATCAGAGAGCCCGAATATCAGCTCAGCTCTGTTACTAACCACTGACCATCTAGACCTTGGACTAGTCAAATCAGTCTTGTCTACCAGGAGAGAAATGATTAAAGTGACTGAAGAGAATTTCAGAAGGAGATTATTTACAAAGTTATAGGAGAGTTAAGGAAACTCAACAAGGAACATAAAAACCCTGAAATTAGCAATTTAGGGACATTGCTGTTATCCCAACAACAATGGGCGGGAACCATTTATAAGAACTCCAAGAGACCTGCCAAGAAAATGTCAGAAAAATAAACACTCCAAACTTCCTTTTCTTCTCACCCTCCAGTCAGTGCCTCCCTCCAGCAGAAGCCAGGTGAAAGTCAGACGGCCTGGGGCCCATTGATATAGTCCACAGACATCAGCCTCTCCAAGCCCCTGCTCAGAACAGAGAGGAGTGGAGAGCAGATCCAGAGGGGCAAACAGAAAAAATAGTCTGCACTCTCATTGTGAATACCAACCCACTCATATAAAATAAAGAACAAAAGTGCCTGTGTTGAAGGTTTTCGTCTGTTTTGTTTTGCTAATTGAATGAGAGATAATGATTGCAAAGGGTGTAGGGAATCTCTTGATACATATTATGTGCAAAATAGGGCTCAGCCTAGGAAAGAAACTGGCACTAATATGAAAATGCTTTGCATCCATCTGGCACCATTACTTCTAAAGGAATTTTAAGTCAGTTTATCCATTTATTGCATAAGCTCTGTGGGCAAAGTTGTGGACTGGGGACAGGCCACCTAAAAGCCCCCAGAGTGGTAGCAGGGCAAAGTCATCCTTTATTACAGTGATATTGCTTAGCTCCTAGAAAATGACGAAATGCTGCCTTGGGAGCAATGACTGTGGCTTATGGAAGCATGTGTGAGGTTTGATTTCTTTATTAGAGCTGCTAATGTGAAAAAGTTGTTTAATCATATCCAAGAAAAAATGAGGCATTTGAGCTCTATAACAGTGTCTGGGCAGGTATATCCTTGTTGTACTTACCAGGCCATGAGGACCAATTGCAAAGGGAATAATCAACATTTTTACAGCTGCAGGTATGACTGCTTGTACTTTTATCCAGATGGAAACTTATTATTGACGAAAAAAGGGAATTCTCTGAGATTTTTAATTTCTTTCTCTTAGATTTGTAATGACAAAAAATTTAAAAGAATTTTTTATAATTACAGTTGATGTCAATATTATATTAGTTTCAGGTGTACCGTATAGTGGTTAGAAATTTACGTCACTAATGCAGTGACCCCTCCAATAAGTCTAATATCCACCTGACACCACTCATAGGTAGCACATTATTGACTATGTACCCAATTCTGTACTTTATATCCTCAAGACTGTTTTGTAACTGCCAATTGGTATTTCTTTTTTTATTTATTAAATTTATTGGGGTGACATTGATTAGTAAAATTATATAGGTTTTAAGTGTTCACTTTTACAATATATCATCTATGTACTGTATTCTGTGTTCACCACCCAGAGTCAGTTCTCCTTCTATTACCAAATATTTGAGTCCCTTTGTCCTCTTCTACCACCTCCTTTACCTGGTAACCACTAAACTGTTGTCTGTGCTTATGAGCTTTTGTTTCTTGCTTGTCTTGTGCCTTTGTTGCTTTCAGTTTTATATCCCACATCTGAGTAAAGTCATATGCTTCTTGACTTTTCCTGTCTAACTTATTTTGCTTAGCATGATAATTTCAAGATCCATCCATCTGTCACAAATGGTAGTATTTCATCTTTTCTTATGGCAGAGTAATATTCCATTGTATTTATGTACCACATCTTCTTTATCTAGTTATCTACTGAAGGACATTTTGGTTGTTTCTATGTCATGGCCACTGTAAATAGTGCTGCAACAAGCACAGGGGTACCAATATCTTTCTTTTTTTAAGATTTATTTTTATGTTTTTTGGCAGCAGGGGAGGGACAGAGAGAGACAGAGAGAAGGGGGAGGGCACAGAGCAGCCTTGATAGTTGTATATCATTGGTTTTCTACATAGCTTCATTCCACAGGTGGGCACGGGGCTACACAAGGCAAAAACTGGGCCTAGGCCCTGACTCATGGAGTTTGCCCCAGTGAGAACCAAACTGAAAGCACAACCCAGTTCAGCATATGGGTCCACACAGGCTGGGGCCAGGACTCGATCTTTGGGCCCTGAGGCTGTAAGACAGCACTCAACCTACTGAGCCATCCCAGCATCCCCTATATCTTTTTTTTTTTTTTAAGATTTATATTATTGTTTTTTAAAAAGATTTATTTTATTGTTTTTGACAGAGACAGAGACAGAGAGAGACAGAGAGAAGAGGGAGGGCCCAGAGCAGTCTCCATAGTTGTACATCATCAGTTTTCAACATGGTTTCCTTCCACACAGGTGGGCGGGAGCTGTGCAGGGCAGGAACTGGCTGAGGGCCTCCCGCATGGGAGGCACACCCCCTTGAGCCAGGGGCCAAACCAGGGGGTAAGGACTGAACTGGGGGCCTCTTGCGTGGGAAGCACTCCCCAGTTCAGTATGTGGGTCCGCACGGACCAGGGCAGGGATTCAATCCTTGGTCTCCAGAGCTGCAAAGTGAGCGCTTAACCCACTGAGCTATCCTGGCTTCTTCTTCTTATTTCTTTAAGGATAAACATTTTCAGATTTCTGGGGAGTAGAAGAGGTATTGCTGAGTCCTATGGTAATTCTATTAATTTTTTGAGTAACCTCTATACTGCTTTCCATCATGGTTATACCAACTTACATTGCTAGCAGCAGTATTTGTGGGTTCATTTTTCTCCACAGACTCTCCAACACTTGTTATACTTGTCTTGTTGATGATTAACAGTTGTGAGGTGATATCTCATTGTGGTTTTTATTTGCATTTTTTAATAGTTAGTGAAGACGAGCAAGTTTTCATATATCTGTTGGCCATTTGTCTGTCTTCTTGGGAGAAGTGTCTATTCAGGTCCTCTGCCCATCTTTTAATTGGATTGTTTGTTTGCTGGTTGCTTGAGAATTTTGCGGGTTGCTTGAGAGTCCCAGGCATATTCGTCTGTCCTCTATCAATCCTCACAGGTGCCGGTTAACTAAGAGTCTACTGTATCTTTTCCCATGTGGTTGGTTGCCTCTTTGTTTTATTGATGATTTCTTTTGTTATTTCTTAATCCCTTTACCTTTTTCACCCAGTCCCCAAACCTCCCCTCCCATCAAGCAGCCATCGATTTCATCTCTGTATCTATGCATTTGTTTCTGTTTTGTTCATTATTACAAAATCTTACACATATAGGTGAAATCATATGATATTTGTATTTCTCTGACTGACTTATTTCACTTAGCATAATACCCTCTAGGGCCATGACATAATGCTTTCACTGTAGCCCTGAAGAATGTTTAAAATAATTCTCATCCAACTCCATCAGTTACATATCAAAACCCCAAGGTTACTAGATTGACAAGATCACTGCTTGCATTTAAGAATGAAGGGGAAATTGAACAAACAGATAAAAGAGAGTGTTGCAGCAATAAGACATCAATAATTTTGATAAAAATTTAAGATTGATGCTTTCAAACTTAAGTTTCATGGGCTAAGAAAGAGTGGAGTGATTGAAACCTGTCCAGGAAATCATCTAGCAAAATAATAAGTTCTGGTAAATACTATTCATCCACTAACTGATTCAGCAGATATTTATTAAGAAACCACTATGTGTCAGGCACTGTTCTAGGTGCTGGGGATATAGAAAAAGGCAGACTAAATAAATGTCCTCATGAAGTGTAATGAGCAAGTAACTTTTGACAGATGAAAAGGCAGTCAGGATCCAAGTCACAGAGGTCATATAGATTTGGGTAAAAAGTTTGTATTTTACTGTATGTGTAGTAATGTAGCATTAAGAATGCAGTCATATAGGGGATACAGGAATAACTCAACAGATTGAGCATTTGCCTTGTTATTGCGAGGTCTGGGATCGAATCCCAGCCCCAGTTCATGCAAACCCTTGTGTTGAACTATGATGGTGAAGGTTCTCACCTCCTATGAGAGAGGCCCTCAGTTTGGTTCCCACCCTGTGTAGCCCACCATGTCACAACAAATGACATACAACCATTAAGACTCTGGGCCCTTCCCCCTTTTTTCTCTCATTCTCTCAAAAATAATAAAATAAACATTAAAAAAAAAAGATGCATTCATCTACACACATCAGACTGCCCTAACTTAACTGGCTTTAACAAGGGGGAAGATTTATTATCTCATACAATAAATTCCAGAAGTGGATAGCTCCAGAAATGGTTAACTTAGCCTGCAATAATGCCCTCAAAGACCCAGGTATCTTACATCTGTCTCTTTTATCATCTTTAGTATGTAGTTTTTTGCCCCCATGATTGCAAGATGGCTACCTACTTTATATATGGCAACTTGCAAGTATGTAAAATCTAAAGAAATAAGAGTTTACTAGTTCCAAGTAAATTTAATGGCAAATCACTTAATCCAAATAATAATGACTTCAAGAGCTAGAAATTTATTTCTTTCTGTGTAAAAAATTCTGGAGTTAGAGTTGGTATGGTGTCTCCAAGAAATTGTCAAACTCTGGTTCCTTTCAGCTCTCTACTGCTATTACTCCTAGGATAAAAACCCATCCTCAATGATAAATATGACTGCTGGATCTCCAAGTGTTCTATCCACATCCTAAGCAGTAAAATGCAATGAAGAAGGGAGTTTCCAGAAGTGCACTCAAAACTTCCACTCCCATCTCATTGGGTAGAACTTATGCCACACTTACCAGCAAGGAAATCTGTAAAATGTGGTTTTATAGCATGACAGCAAGATGTCCAGTTAAAAATTAGGATTAGGAATATATTAACAAAGGATAAAGGGAAAAGCAATATTGGGTAGGAACAAGAAGTCTCTGGCACCAAGAAACATCTTCTGTTCCTTATGTCTCAATTCAAGAGTAAGGAAGTATCTTCACAGATAGCTAATTATATAGATTTTGAAATTAAGAAAGTGCTTGGAATCAGAAAGTTGGTTTTATATCCTAACTCTGCTATATATCTGAGTATCTTTGTAAATTTATGCAAGATACTTTACTTCTGAGGTTCAATTCGCTAATATATAAAATGGGGATTCTAAGTTCATAAGGTTGCTGGGAATATTAAATGAAATCAGGTATTGTAATGAATGGTAACGATAATTACAAATGATTTCAAAGTGGCACTGCATTTCACTATGGGAACTATCCTTGTGACTAACAGAGTCCAGCAGTTGACTTGACCTTCTGTTTGAAGAGTCAATGTTCCTGAATGGACTTTGTTATCAAATCATGCAGAGGGAAACTTTGATTCTCCAGCTCTTCTGTAGGTCATGTATATGAGCCTCAGAACTTGGCCTTAGGTGCCATGCAACACATAGATCCTTCCTTATGTAACAACCAGTAGTTTTATCAGTTGCCACTTTCTTTAAGGAGGACTCTGGGACATTTTAGAATTGTCTTAAGTAGGGACTCAGCTGCAAAATATAAATTTTCATAACATGTGGTTCAAAATACAACTAATGGTAAAGTTTTAAAAAGAAGATTAAAATCCTAAAGGACTAAAAATACTACTTTATTTAAGCAACTTTTTTCAATACAGCTGCTTCTTTGTTAAACCAGCTGTTACTAACTCCCAAGGGTACTTTTCATATGGAATTGTATTTTTTTTTTCTTTTTTACGGTTTAATTCTTATAGCTCAAAATGCATTGTGTTTGTAATAGTTTAACACTTTGAAATTAAAATACAAAGAAAGAAATAGGGGCAATGAAAGAAATAAAAGGCTAGAAGAACACTTATGAAGAATTGCGTACATCTAATCCAAAGTGTGGTACTGGGAAGAAGAATTATCAATATAGCAAAGAAAATAAGGAGGTGAAAAATAGGTATGATCCTAATGGAGAACAGCTGCAGATCCAGCAAAGTAGAATGTACTCAATAAGTAGAATATTAAATAATTTCTACACTATATTGGGCAAAACACAGGAAAGTAGTTGAATATGGTATTTAAGATAGTGATCCGGAGAGCACAGTCGATGGTGGGAATCTTGGTCACTCACTTATTAGCAGTAGGACTATCACCTTAGGAAAGTTACTTAATATCTTTGAACCTTTATATTCTCATTTCTAAAACAGAAATAATAATAGTAATGCTTACCACATGGGATGAGTGTCAGGATTAATTGAGGCAATGTGGATAAAACAATTAGGGTACTGCCTGTTACATACAAGAGCCCATGATAAGTTTAATGATGATTTAAACAATTTATATTTTCAGAAAAAGGTAATGCTTGTGCAGAAAAATAGGCAGTAGGTAACAAATAGATAAAAACAGAAAATAAAATGTTTTTTATTTTTTATTTTAGACAAACTCTGTGAGACAAAAAAAATGTCTTATAGCCTTAGTCCTGTCCTCAAATGGGTCATTCTTTCTTTTTGATACTCAAGACAGACCGCTTAATATGCTATAATATAGATGAACATTGAGAACATTATGGTAAGTGAAATAAGCCAATCACAAAAAGACAAATACTACATAATTCCAATTGTATGAAGCATCAAAAGTAATCAAACTCATGGTAACAGAAAATAGAAGGATGGTTTCCAGGGGCTAGGGTGTGAGGGGGTTGGAATGGAGAGTCACTGTTCAATGAGTATAGTGTTTAAGTCACATTAGATGAAAAAGTTCTAGGGATATTTCCTACAATAATGTGCATATAGTTAACAATATAATAGTGTATACTTAAATATTAAGAAGCTAAATTTATAGTATGTGTTTTTACTGCAATTTAAAAAAAACAAAGGGAGGTAATTCTGATGCATGCTATAACAGGGACAAACCCTGAAGCCATTATACTAAGTGAAATGAGCCAGTCGCAAAGACAGAAGGTAGAATGGTAGTTTTCAGGGGCAGGGGGTGATGGAGAGTTTTTGTTTAATCAGTGTGGAGTTTCAGTTTAAGAAGATGAAAACGTTCTGGAGATGGTGGTGATGGTTGCACAATATGAATATATGTAATGCCATTGAACTGTGAACATTACTAAGAATGATTAAAATGGTAAATTTCATGTTATATATTCTTTACCACAATAAAAATACACACCCAGAATGCCTTCTCCGTGATGAAGTTTATAAGTAAGCCTTCACAATTGAATTGATCTGATGGTTGTATGACCAGCTGCATGCTCAAAGCGCTGTATTCAGAGGCTCACAAGAGAATGGGGCTCCAGTTTCCTGTGCCATGTGTGACACTCTGTGTACTGTGAGAAAAGTGTGTTTTGCTTAGACAACATCTCCTATGGAGGATTTCTCGCCTGATTTACCTCCTATAAGAATAAGATTCAAGAATACTTTTCCTTCTAGAAAAATACCTACTGTGGGTACTTGAAATCAGAACTTTAAGAAGATGGCAAAAAAAATCTGTGGAATAAGATTCAAACCATTCTCTGAGTTCATAACCAATTTGTAATACATATTTAGAGATGGCACATTTTATAGGACATATTTTTCTCCAATTAAAAAACAAAAAACAAAACATCTGGTGCCAATCCTTCAACAGAGGGGCAAAGGAGATGTTCTTATCCAGGCCTCATTCTTTTTCAGACTCTGTATCACATTGTTCTGTTCCATGAAATCCATCTAGTAGTGCCACTTATTGTATTAGGGCCATAATTTATGAATTTTTGAGCTTATGTAGGCAGCTGATTAAAGTAGAGTCATTTTGTTCTGAGCCTTTATAAACTGATTTTTATACAAGGCTTTGCTTTCTTCAAAGTAATCAATACTGCGCTGGCTGTCCAAACTTTTTGCACCCCCTACTTCCTCTTCTGTGATAACCAACTTCTTCACTCTGTAAATAGGAGGTAAATTTTAAACTTATTTTAGTGGAAATTATCACTTCTTACTCAGATCAAAAGCTGGAAAGACATACTCAGCATTGTAGAGACATTTTCTATGTAAAACCTGTATGTATGTCCTGTTCCCACAAGCAGAAGTAATAATTTAGAGCAAAACAGTTATTCTGTCTATGTACAATATTATTTTGATTTTATAATGTGGAGTTCCTTTATAATAGAAGTTCATGAAAAGTAAAGAAGCTCTTTCTTTAAATGTTTATGAGAAAACTTTTAACTAGATAGTTTAAAAACTACAAAGTACTCAGAAATAATAAGTACAAAGAATATTTTTTAAAATCATAAGTGAGCTACAATAAAGTAAGAAAAATCCCCAGGGGCCACAAAGTAAGATAAAGGAGAATGTTGGCATTTGCAACCTCCGTAACAAGTGTCTGAGGTTTCAGCCACCACACAAAGATATGGGACAGGTATTGGGCTTGTGTAAAGTAGGGAAAGGTTACTGAGACTCTTGAAAGACTTAGTCCTTGGTGAAAAGGAAAATTGGAAGAAAAAAATCTATACATTGCAAAGGAAGATAACGTAAAACTCTTATTTCAACATGGGCTTGGATAGAAAATTTTTTTTCTTGTAACCATAAGCTTGTCCTCATATGGAATTCAGTTCAAATTTATGCTCTCTCTGTGGTCAAGAAATTTTTAACCTAAATAATTAATTGAAGGTGTCTATGGTTAATAGCAACCCAAAGATGTTGCCAAGGGAAATGCAAATTATGTCTGGGGCTCATATACTCAACACAAGCCACATATAGCTTCTGAAAAAAATGTCTGGTGGAGTATAAAGACATAATTCAAAATTACAAATGACCATATAAAACAAACCACCATTACTGAGGGACAACAAACAGCACAATTAAACTTTCAAGTGCTTCAGATAAACTACGCTCTGCTTAAAATATAAAAAATAAAAATAAAGGATATGTTTTATGTCCAAAACTGGCACAACAGTAATGATTAGATAAATCTTTCAACAGATAAGAACTACAAACTGGACAAAATATATAAACCAGCAACTTGCAGGCACTGAAGAATGACAAGAAAGAGGCATACATTGGAAGGGAGTCAGCACTTAAAATATTGGAACAGAACTAAGATCCTCTGAATTTCTCAATTTTTATTTTATTTTATTTATTTGTCAAAGTGCAGGTTCCATTTGAGTCTAGGTAGGATAGATAGACCACAGATAAAAAGTGGCAGGCTTGCTGGCTTGGAGAGCCAGAGGATAGAGTTTGAAGATGACCATACTAGATGAAAACTGAGGAGGGAAACTGAGGGAGGGGATGAGGTGTGTGTGTGGGGGGGGGGGACGGGGGGAAGCAATAGTAGAGGAGCCCAAAAATTAATATATAAATTCTGTATAAATTTCTGGCTGATTCCTAAGATACTCATGCATGAAGCACAAGCCAAGCAACAAAATTAAGATTAAAAAAAAAAAAAATGGAGGAGAGATCCAAGATGGCGGCATGAGAGGAGAACGCCGATAACTGCCTGGGAAGGGCCTTGTGAACAGAGGGGAATCCACAGGGGAAACCCTGAGAATAAACCTCAAATAAGAGAACCACACAACGCAGAACAACACCCAAACATTAGAGAAAAAAGGGGAGAACGGGAGAGGAAAAGGGAAGCAGCGGTTCGGGGACAGAGACTCGGAGCGCGGCCCGGGGCTGGCAAAAACAAAGGGGGATTGTGGGACTACAGTCAAAGTGGAGCTGGATCGAGGGCAGGCTGGAAGCCGAGACCTAGGGAGCATGGAATCCCCACAAGACGGTGGACAATTTAACATCCGAACTCAAGGGACAGCATACAGTGCCCTAATCAGATCACAGAGCCCAAAGTGGAACAGGGACTGTGGAGCAGGGCGGCTGCACTTCCCGGCGGGCGGGGTGAGAGCAGGGCACCAGCCCGCAACAGCTCAGCACCCCAGATTTACGGAGGAGATTGACTGTGAGGGAGCGCCTTCTGAGGACAGGGCTCTTGGAGTGAGGGCTGGGGCTTCAGTGGGCATAGCTGCATTGGACGTGCTTGGAGTGCATCCGGCGGTCTCAACAGAGTCGGGAGCGTAGAGCGGCTGCCGCCCGAGCTACAGCCAGAGCGCGCAGGGCTTTCGGCGCCCCGCCCACCGGGCCGCTGTGGCACCGCTGCGTGCATGCACCCAGGCTATCGGCGCCCCGCCCACGAGGCCACTCGACACCGCTGCTTGCTTGCTAGCGCGCAATTGGGTTTTTGGTGCCCCGCTCACCAGGCCGCTGCGGCACTGCTGCCAGCGCACAAGTGTGCAACTGGGCTTTCGGCGCCCCGCCCACTGGGCCGCTGCACATTGCTGCGTGCATGCACCGGCTTTCGGCGCCCTGCCCACCAGGCCACCACGGAACCGCTGCCTGATCGCCAGCATGCTACAGGGCTTTTGGGGCGTTGCAGCCCGTGCGCACAATTGGGCTGCTGAGTGGGTCGCCGCGGTGTCATTGCCTGCACGCGAAACTATGCGGACGACCGGGGCCTCTGCCAAGCCCCAGCCCATCCAAGTGCTTCCCTGCGGGCGTGGCTTACAGATACGATTGAAGGAGGGGCAGCCAGGAGAAGGAAAGACCAGAGCTCCTGCGCCCCACCCCCACTGAACCACCAGCCCCCCTACCAAAAGAGGAATCTGCTATTGTGCCTCAGGCCCGCCCTAGCTCCTACTCACATGCCCCCACCCCTGGCCACACCTTTACTACCCTGCTATCTAATAGCTAAGACAGCAACCTGAAGTGCCCCAGGACACAGAAGCTGTCTGTTTCCCCCAACGCTCTCCCAAAATCTCCCCCCACAACTGAGCCCAAAAGAAAAAATAAAGAGAAGCCCATCTGATAGGCAAACCCCCAGAGGGAACACAGACTCATGCGTAAAGCAAAAGGAACCACATCAAACACAATGCACACCTCATAATCCAAAGCCCCTCCAGAAGATCAGGGGCAGTCTTTAGTAAAGGACCTTGCACACTTGGAATCAAATCTAAGTGAAACAGAATTCAGGTCTGCATTAATCAAGACACTCAGAGAGCTCACTCAATGCTGGCAAAGTACCCAGACACAGTTAAATGACCTCAACAAGAAATTTTCTGAGCAAAATGAGTACTTTACCAA
>PVKE010014851.1:0-34370 GCA_004027555.1 Craseonycteris thonglongyai
CCCTACCTGCTCCCAGGTGCCCTACCTGCTCCCAGGTGCCCTATCTATACCCAGGTATTCTACCTGCCCCCAGGTGCCCTACCTGCTCCCAGGTGCCCTACCTGCTCCCAGGCGCCCTACCTGCTCCCAGGTGCCCTATCTATACCCAGGTATTCTACCTGCTCCCAGGTGCCCTACCTGCTCCCAGGTGACCTACCTGTGTCCCAGGCGCCCTACCTGCTCCCAGGAGTCCTACCTGCTCCCAGGAGTCCTACCTGTCCTCCCCTCTCTGCCCAAACGCCCTTTAACTTCCCTTTTCAAGACAGACTCATGGCCAGCTCACTGCCTGGAGTTGGTCTCCTCTGTGAAAGCCCTTGTCCCTGAAACTCCAAGAAGAATCCGTGTCCCCAGCCCCCTCACGTGCCCCCGCCCGTGGCCCTTAGCCCACGTGGCACTAGCTACCCTGTAAAGATGCCCCCACCACCTGCTGTTCCTGGTGTCCCCACACTCAGCCCAGCGCCTGGCACAGACCAGAGTGCACAAGGGGTGAGCCTTCGTGAGATGGAAGCGGGCCGCTCCTGCCCGCTGTGACCGTCACGGATTCTGCAGTGACCGGGGCGCCCGGGAAGCGCTGTCGTACAAACGGAGTGTTCATCCGTCCAACACAGGCCACCTCCTGACGCCCCGTTTATAAACGACGTCATGAGGCGCAGGGAGGGAGCGGCCCACAGCGCGTGTCCCCAAGGCCCTGAGGCGGCTCCTCTGCGCTGTCCTGCCCGGGCCACGCCGGTCCCTGGACGAAACCACCTCGGAGCACCCCCCAGCCCGATGCCCAGAGGCCTGTGGGGGGCCTTTTGGGAAGTCCCCAGGGGAGTCAAATGCAGGTGCCACCAGCCTGTGCCCCTGACCCAGTGGGAGCCCCGCCGATCTCAGCGGCTTCACGTCACTAACCCACGATTCCTCAGGGAACCTCTGTGTCCATGAAGTATCTCGGGACGGTGGCTTCTGAGCCCATCCCCCAACCCAGCTCCTCAACTCAGGCCCCCACCCAGGCCCCCGAGGGAGAGGTGACAGGGAGCAGCCGACGCCTCCCCTAGCTGGTCTCACACCGGTGCCCACAACGCCGACGCGAGGGATGATGTTCACCTACGAGCTCGGGTGAGCGCGCCTGGTGCTGTTTCCAGCGGCCGGAGACACTCAGCCGGTAGCAGCCGCCCCGAGGGACAAGGCACCGTCAGAAAGTGTCCCCTGTGGGAATCGTGAGCCCATCGGGGCCCCTCCCGCCGCTCCCCACATATCCAGGTGCCCGCCTGGCCCGCCCCCGTTTCTGACCCGGGACCTAGGTGGGCAGCAGTCGGGGCTGCTCTTTCCTGATGCCGACGAGCCCGTGGCCGGCAGCCCCGTCCCGGGACCCGGGGCCGCCCTGGTCGCTGGCGGGAAAGCAGAACGGCGCGGAAGGCAGGCCGGCGGCTCCTCACAGCACCCTCTTAGCCCCGATCCGGCGGCCACGCTCACGAACGAGCCGGCACGTCCGTCCGCCCGGAAAGCTCCGCACACAGATGTCGACGGCAGCGTTACCACGACCGCCAGACCAGCGAAGCCGCCCGGCGTCCTTCAGGGGACCGATGGATGTGTGCCCCAGCCACACGGTGGGCGTCACTCACTAAAGAGGCGAGCCACCGCGGGAGGCCGGACGGCTCAGCGGGTTAGGCGCTCGCTTTGCAGCCCCGGGGACCGAGGATCGAATCCCGGCCCCGGCCCGTGTGGACCCATATGCTGAACTGGGAGCTCCCCCGGTTCAGTTCTCTCTCTGTCTCTGTCTCCCTATCTCTCTCTCTCTCTCTCTGTCAAAAAATTAATAAAATAAATAAACTTTAAAATAAGAGCCTTAAAAAAAAAAAAAAAAAGATACGAGCCACCGCGGGAGGCCGGACGGCTCAGCGGGTTAGGTGCTCACTTTGCAGCCCTGGGGATCGAGGATCGAATCCGGGCCTCGGCCCGTGTGGACCCATATGCTGGGCTGGGGAGTGCCCCCAGTTCAGTTCTCACCGCGGTGAGACCCCGGCCCAGTCCCTGCCCTGTGCAGCCCCGCCCACCTGTGGAATGAAACTATGTGGAAAAACCAATGATGTGCAGCTATGGAGACTGTTCTGGGCCCTCCCCCTTCTCTCTGTCTCTGTATCTCTCTCTGTCTCTCTGCCAAAAACAATAAAAATAAATAAAAATAAAGATACGAGCTACAGAGCGAGGAAAAGACACGGAAGAGACGCACGTGCGTCTAAGCGGAAGACGCCAGTCTGAAAAGGCTGCGTCCTGCATGCTTCCAACTACAGAACATTCTGGAAACGGCAAATCTACGGAGACAGTGGAAAGATCAATGGTTGCCAAGGGTTGGGGGAGGGAGGGAGGGACATGCAGAGCACAGGGGTGTTTAGGGCACTGCAGGTACTCTGGGTGACATCACAGTGGTGGATGCAGGTCACCAGACCTCTGTCCAAACCCATAGAGTGCCCCCCCCCCGGGGGCGACCCTGCTGTCAGCTGCGGACTCTGGGTGATGATGCGGGTGGACGTAGGCTCATCATCTATGACCAACGTGCCGTCTGCCTCCAGGGAGCGTCTGCTGGGGGCCGGGGGCCGTGCATGAGGGAAATCTCTGTACCTTCTGCTCAGTTTTTCGGGGATCCTAAAATGACTCGTGAACATGAACTCTATGTATAAAAACAGATCCCGGGGGAAGCCGGGGTGGCTCAGTGGGTTGAGTGCTCACTTTGCAGCCCTGGGGACCGGGGATCGAATCCCGGCCCCGGCCTGTGCGGACCCATATGCTGAACTGGGAGCTCCCCCAGTTCAGTTCTCTCTCTGTCTCTGTATCTCTCTCTCTCTGTCAAAAATAAAAACATAAATAAAAATATTTTGGGAAAAGCCGGGACAGCTCAGCGGGTTGAGCGCTTGCTTTGAGGCCCCGAGGACCGAGGATCGAATCCCGGCTCCGGCCCAGGCAGGACCCACGTGCTGAACTGGGGAGTTCCCACAGTTCGGTTCTCTAGCTGTCTCTGTCTCTGTCTCTCTCTCTATCTGTCAAAAGTAAAATAGAAATAAATATGCACTGAAGACAAAAAGATAATTTCTCTCTATAAATGTGAAAAGATATAAAAAAAACCCACAAAAAAAACAGATCCCCTCTATGCGTGCGGATGGCTGGGTGGACTCTGTACCCTCGGTAGCGGCATCAGAGATGCCAGGTCCCAGGTTCAAACCATGGGCTGGAGGCAGGACCGCGTTCCAGAGTCACTTTGCTCGCGGTGCTCACGGTCATTACGCTTGGAAGCCGGACCGCCTGGCCCAGCCGTTCGCTGCTCCTTCCTTCAGTCCAGTCGCGAAGCCTCGCCTCCGCCTGCACTGTGTCTAAACGGTGGCCACCAAATACCTCGTGTCTAAGAAGCAAGTAGACACGTTGTCGCTGACTAGGGACCACCTGGTACATCCCGTGACATGATCGAAACTTTCCTTCTGTGTGAAAAATGACTCTGGAATGAACGGAGCTCAACATGGCGGATGTGTGTCCACGCGTGTCGGTCCCCACACGTGTCGGCTGCGTGGCCCACGGGTCCGTGGACTCTTGGACGTGGGCACTCGGTCTCCGCATCCCCTAGAGCTGCGGACACAGAAGTCACCACTAAATCAATAAAGACTGTCTGCAAAGTGGCTTTCAGTGAGCTGTCTCCCGGGCAACTCGGACATGATTCTATTTAGAAACGTCGTGATTCTATTAAGTCTCCCACGAAATATATTGACTGAAACCAGGTTCCCCTGGGTATGTCACCATGAATTCTCCCGGGGTCTAAATCCCTCTGGAACACGGCCAGTCTCTCGTCCACAAGACTCGATGGCCGCCTGCTGTGGAAGGACAAGGGGCCCGGGGACCTGTGTCCCCTCCGCGTCCCTCTGCGTCTCTCCACGGCCCCAATTTGGGGGCCCGAGGAGACGGCGAACCGGGGCCGCATGCTGCGTCCAGCCTCAGGGGCCCGTGGAGGGCGCGTCTGGCTTCCCAGGCTCCCGGCGCCAGCTCTGTGCCCACCTGGCTGGGCTGGGCTGGGGTCTGCGGGCTCTGATACCCCCAAGAGAAGAGGGGAGCCCTCGGGGTGCCCCGTCTCCCTGTTCAGGGACATAGCACCTGGTTCTTGGAGGGGCAATTCCAGGCCTGGCCGGGGTGCTTTCACTTTCCTTCTTCAAACACGAGCGGGGCCGCCAGGGGCGGGAGGCCAGCCAGGCGCCCAGCCCAGGCGGACGCGAGGCTCACGGTGGCCCCTGCGCCCCGGTCTTCCGGTTCCCCTGCCCTCACGCAGTGACACGGTGTGCACCCCTGTCTGTCCCCACTCTACGGCCCGTCTTCCCTCCCGGCCGCTCCAAGCACCGCCGTCGAAGGACGAGGCCACGTCCCCCCGGGGCTCCGCGGAGGACGCAGTGTGACGCTCCGGCCACCAGGCGGGAAACTGAATGAGAGGCGGTGATGGGGACCACGAAGGGGGACCGGCTGCGGGAAACGGTGGAGGGGTGTGGGATGCAGGGGACCCCCTGCGGGACCGCGAGGCCCACCACCACCCGTGGGGACACTTAACGAAACACTAGGCCTGCTCACAGGCAGCTCCTCCAAGGGCGCAGCGCCCTCAGGAGCGAAGGAGGCGGCATTTGCACCACCAAGGAGGCCACCCAAGGGTGGGGGTGGGCGTGGGGAGGACGCACGAGGCTGTCCAGGAGGTTGTGGCCAGTGAACACGCGGCCATTGCGGAAGGGCCCGGATGAGAGCAGAGCAGAAGCAGACGCGCCTGCCCTCCAGTAGCAAAGAGCGGGGAGAAGTGACAGCAACAAAGCAATACAACTTACCGGCAAGCCCTGAACGCGCGTCCCACGGGGTGGGTGACTCCGGCGCCCCGGGGAGCAGGGGGGCCGAGAGAAGCGCAGCCGATCGGGCAGCACCCCTGCGGGGCCGGTGCCGGGTTATCAGCGGCGCTCCCGGCTGAACAGGCAGGAAGGGAAGGGGCCGAGAGGCTGGGGGCCTAAGCAGGGCTCCTGGTGGCTTCAGAGGGTCCGGAAGATACGCTTGACGTTCAGGACCCTCCAGCCCCCCAGGCCCCGCCGGCCACGCCTGGCTTTCCGGAAGCTCTTCAGAGAGCGCGAGACTCAAACGCGAAGCCGGAGGAGAACGGCCCCTAGAGACAACGCCGCCCTGTTTACAGGCGTGGGGACTCCGCGGGCCTTCAAGTAACTGTGATTAATATGCCCAGGAAATGTGAGGACATGACGGAGAGTGTTGGCAGCGAGCTGGAAACCGTGGAGATAAATCAACAGGCACCACGAGAACGTGCAAATAAACGTGCACAAATGAAGCACTTCGACGAATGCGAAGGCAAATGGGCAAACGGGCTGCGGCGGGCACTTCACAGACGAGGCCCATCCAACGTGAAAATGTGCTCAACCCCATTCATCCACCAGGACCCCAGGGGGCGGGGGTCCCACTCCAAACGCACCAGCACAGCTGGCATTGAAACGCTGGCCACCCGCAGGTGGGGAGAAACTGAACCCCCTTCCCAGGAGGGAGAAAGGACAACATAGTCCAAGCACTTTGGAAAGGTGCTTACTGCCGCTGGCAGGTGTACGCACCACAGAAACGCACACAGGGGACGTGGGGACAGTGTTACCCCTGATGGTGACATTGAGAATGAGCCTCAAAGCCCATCAGCTCCGGAGCACCGTGTTTATTCTACACAGCAACACACCGGCCAACTCGAGCCACACCCCACCCTGGGCGACCTTGGGGCGACCTCGGGGCGCTGAGCAGACGAAGCCATTGTCAGGAGAGCGCACCACGTGGGACCCCACTCAAAACCAGGCGCAGCTTCAGAACTCGGGACGCGGGGTGGTGGGCGGTGGGGTGGGTGATGGGACAGGGTACTGGGGAGACCTTCTAGAACCCAGTGGAAAATGCAGGGACATGTTCAGTTTCTGAAAACTCATCGATCTTTGGACGGAAGGTCGGTGCCCTGTCCTATACGCGCCAACACGTAAGTGCAAAACGTTTGTTGTTGAGCGGGACTGCTCAACAGGTTGAGCGCTTGCCTTGCAACTGCCAGATCCGGGGATCGAGTCCCGGCCCCGGCCCGTACAACCCCATATGCTGAAGTGGGGTGAGCCTCCCACATGGGGGGCCCCCGGCCTGGTTCCCGCCCTGCACGGCCCCCGCCCACCTGTGTGACAAACTGATGACGGACAACTACAGAGACAGCTCTGGGCCCTCCCCCTTCTCGCTGTCTCTGCCTCTCTCTCGCTGTCAAAAACAATAAAATACACCTTTAAAAAAACCAGAAAAGAAAGAAAAGAAATGGAGATGAATTCATCAAATACCATTGACTCACCAAAACGAAGTCTCTGCCCTGAGGTGCTCACGGATAGACGCTCATCTCCTCCATCAGCAAATAGCTGTGAGAAGGCGGCCTCGCCGGGCTGCACCCCGTCCCGTCCTGCCTCCCAGCCCGGGGGGAAGCCAGCGAGGATCAGGGCTAATTGGCACATCGATTACAGATGAAATAAGTGCTTTGCCCTCCGGTCCTCCTGAGCGGCCGACGAGAGAGAATCCGACCTCCCTTCCGCAGCCCTGTTTGCGTTCGGAGTTTGCTTCGCCAAACCTCCCACCCGCTGCAGCGCTCCTCTGGGATGATCGCAAACGTCAAATGAGCGGCCACGTGGGAGCGGCGACGTGGGAGCGGCCGGCGTGGGAGCGGCGATGTGGGAGCGGCCGGCGTGGGAGCGGCGACGTGGGAGCGGCCGGCGTGGGAGCGGCGACGTGGGAGCGGCCGGCGTGGGAGCGGCGACGTGGGAGCGGCCACGTGAGAGCGGCCGGCGTGGGAGCGGCCACGTGGGAGCGGCCGGCGTGGGAGCGGCTCTCCCTCGCGCCGTTTCCTGGCTAGTCAGCCTGGGGAGGGCGTGTGAGCGCGGGGCTCGTCCCCGGCCTGTGTGGCCTCCCACGGGCCTGTCGGGCTGCTGGGAGGGCGGGTAGTGGAGGCAGCTCTTCGGTGCTGGACGTTTATATGAACAGGGTTGGGGCGGCCCCTCTGCCCTCCCTGTGGCTCACATGGCACTTTTGAAAAGGGCTGCGTTGGGCCAGAGGGCCCTGCTCGTGGGGAGGGGGACACTGAAGTCCACAGGAGCTCCGCTCGCCCAGTAAGGAGAGAGCTAACCGACTCCGGGCAGGGCGCCTGGCCACCCCGGGGGCACGTGCTTCCACAGGGGACACTTCCCGGGCACCGAGCCACTGCCCGCGGCGCCGCTCACCCAGGACCAGCGCGACTCAGCAGACGCCTTCCAGGTGTGGGCGGCTGTCACCTGCTCAGCAGTGTCCTCCCGGGGCGGCTGTTTCTCTCCATCCCCGCCTCCCGGACTTGATGGGACCCAAATGCGCTTGTGTTCGTCCCCGGGGCCACGTCCTTTTTATGACTCGGGGGTGGGATCTTCAGAGAAGGAAAGTTCGTGCGGGGCTCGCTGAGGGAGTCCGGGCCCCGGGAGACATCCACCTCCGTGTCACGTCCTCAACGCCCTCCCAGGCGGCCGCGGGGTCCCCGGCGATCGTGAACGGGGCCCAGGTGGGATTCGGTCTGTGCAGAGCTCACATTCTCCCGGGGTCCCCATCACCGTCCCCACCAGGGCTCTGAGCTGTCTTCACATGTCCCCTCCTTGTGCCCAGGGCTCGTGGGAATGGGCGGCCACCCTCACCCGAGGCGCTTTGCCACGACACTATCAGGTTCGGGGGAGATGGGCATTCGCCCGACTCCAAAGACCGCGTGCCCGCCCAAAGCCGGTCCCTGCTGAGCACAGTAGCCGCCGGCGTCAGCATTCACCGCTCAGCTCACACTGGGGACGGGCGCTAGGCCACCCCTGACCCGCGCCGCCACCCCCCAAGCCGCTTTGGCTGCCGGCAGGCTCTCGGGACGGGAGCGGCCCTGCGGCAGCCGGAGCCCCGCCGCTGAGGAACCCGCGTCAGGCCGCGGCGGAGGCTCCGTTCCCGGCCCCCACGAGCGCCTGCTCGCGGAAATGCCGCCACGTCCTCACGAGCAGCTCCCAAGCCGCCGCTTCTCGGCCACCCCGGCGGCTGCCCGGGGCGTCATGGTTTCTCTGCAAAGATGGAAAACACCCCGAAAATCCCCGAAACTCGTCTCACATGCGCTTTGCTGGGAAGCAATCTGGCTCCGATAGCAGCTGATTCAACCGTGAAGGTCACTTTCTCAGGCCGAGCGGAGCCGCCGGGCCTGGTGGGCGGTGCCCACAGCCGGGGGTCCGGGCATCTCAGGGGCACAGAGTGATGGCCTGAACGGCCCAGCCCCCGACACCCCCAAGACCGGTCAGCATGACGCCTTCTACTCGCTGTCGGGGGGGCGCGGACGGGGGCACCTGGTGTCAGCGGCTAAAACAGCAGCCCTGGCGGAGGGAGGGGCCCAGCCTGCAAGACGCGGCTTTGTTTTGGCCAAAGAAAGTCAAGTTCGGTGGGTCAAATGCGCCTTGGATGTGGGGGTGCCTCCTGTCCGAGCTCAGTGATGACAACGACGAAGACCACGACCATCATGACGATGACACTGGTGACGGCGATGATGGCCATCACGCTAACAGTGACAATAATCAGGAGGAACAATACTTACTGAAGCCACTTGCCTGCACCAGTTACTCACCTACCAGGAATCACTCCTTTTAGCGCTCACACATCCCAAAGTGGGAGGAGCTCACAGGGTTCATGACCTGCCTGAAGCCATTCAACCACGACAGGTGGCTCAGGGACTCGGCCCCCTTGAGCACAAACACGTGCTCAGTGGAAGCCCCTGAACCTCTGTGTCCCTCCCCACCTCACCTGGATTCTTCCTCCAGGGTTGGCGAGACACAGGGACCCAGAGAAAAGCCCAGCTTGGCAAAAGCTGTCCTCGTCACAGCCCACGATTTTGTTTCTCCCGAGGTTGGCAGAACTGTCTGGGTTTGGGGACGTTGTTTTGCCCCCTGAAGCAAACACACAGGACCAACAGGAAGCCCTTCCTCCGCCCAGGTGTGGCTGAGGGGCTGGGGGACAGGCCCACACCTAGCACGCTCCTGCCCCACTTTTACTAAACACCGCCCTGCCTGGGGGGTGAGGACACAGGGCCACCCACTGTCGCCTGTCCGGTAAAACCACAGTAAAGACACTTCCCCACAAATACAACCTGATGCGTTATCCACAGACCACTCAATGCACGTACAGGGCTTTAGAAAAATGAGTTCCATTCACGTGCAAAATTAGTGTATTATGTGCGGAGATTAGATGATGAAGCAGTCAAATAAACAAATGCAGCAACAATAACCGGCTGGGCTTTTTCAGATCACTTTGCTTATAATATGTTGATTAAACTCACGTTCATTATTCCAGACAGTATTGCCCTACTTTGCTCCATTTATGAACGATGTCACCCAAACAGCACTTCCACACACACTCACATCACAGCTGTCCCGTCCTTGAAGGACGGGCCTCTCGCATAAAACTGCAACTTCCAGGCCACTCAGAGGCGAGTGGCTGGGGTCAAGGCAGGTCGTCATGGGGTCATTGCCAAGCCTCAGCCAGGTCGGGCTGTTCCATCTCCTGGAATCATCACAGGGAGCAGACGTGTTGTTTCAAGGACTGAAAAGCATACTGAGGTCTCAGTGTGTCTCCCTGTCGGGGTCCTGCCCTCTCACCCCAGTTTCATGCTGTGAACCAACATGGGGTGGAGGGAGTCATGACCTCAGTGCATGTGGGGCAAAGCTGGGACCCCCCCCCCGCCAGGACTGAGAGGTCCCCTTAGTTCTCAGCCTGCAGGAACATCTAATACTCCAAATTTCTTCTCTTGATTCTCAGATGACAGTCCCTACAATTCATGCAAATTCCCACAAGAAAAGTTTACTTTTTCTTTAACTCTCATCTATCATGTATGCCTTACATGGGGCCTGTGAAATGTTCAGCTCAGACAGAGGTCTCGGAGGGCGCTGCGTTTCCTAGAGAAATAAGGAAGAGGCACCAGAGAAAAGCGGCAGCGAATGACACCAAACCTAGGAGCCGAAGGTCCCCGCTTACGTTGCCTGAGGATCTTGGTAGAAACCCTGCCTTAGAGAACTGGCAGGTGTCAGATGCACAGAGCTGGGTGGCTTGGTGCCTCCTATGGGGTCTGGACTCAGAGGTTCCACTGAGAAATGCCAAGGAGAAGCTGTCTGGTGCCATTTAGGATCTTGTTGGGGTTTTTCTGAGCTCTGCACGGTAATTGACTCCCCAGACACCCAGCAGAAGCTGACCACACACGGTGAAGTTATTTCTTGGTCATAAACTGAAAAGTTAATTGGCTTCATTTCTTTAAATAGATTCAATTATTTAAGCAACAATGAATCTTCCAGAGGTACTTACAAGTCGGCGATGACGGCAGGAGAGGAAGGTTTGAAGCATGCTACCCAAAGGCCTTTGCAAACGGCCACCATGGAACGTGTAGATTGGGAAGGGATTTATTTGTGCTTATAAAATATAAGAACTGCCCTCTGTGGCATGATTAGATCTGCTTCAATCAGCTTATTAAAAGTTAATGCAGCCAAGAAATGATGCCCATATATCCGGTGGAGCTCAGTGTTCTGGAGAACAATAGGGGACGGGGTGGAAGTGAGGGTTTGGGGTCTAGAGCACAGCGACCACTCAGCCTCTCAGAGAAAGCAGCTAGATCCCTTCCCAGGGCCATCTGTGCCTCCAGTTGCTGCCTGGCGACATTCCTCTCCTTCAGCAAGGCTCACTCCTGGGCTCTAAATGGATTGGTTAATGCCTATGCCCCCGGAGTCAGGGCTGGATTTGCCCCTAAGCTTCGGGCTCCCTTCTGCACAATAGACTTCTGTGGGTTTAGTTCAAAGACCTCCTCCTACCACGTCCTTTCTCCCCTCCAGCTGTGACCCCGGCTCTGAATGTTAATCAGGCCCAGAACAGTGTCCGTAATTAGCTGGGAATGTGACCCAGCCTCTAACCGTCTTCCTGTTGCTTTCATAAAAGTTGCTTCAAAGTGCCCCGACCCTGTCGTGCGGGCATGTTAGGCCCCTGCACGCTTCTTCTAGTGTGCGTGAGTTACCTTCCGAAAGAACATGCTTACAAGTAGAATTGAGTCATTAACCTTGACCCAGGATTTCACAAAAGCAAAGATATTTAAAACTGTGGGGTGAGGTGGGTTAATTGGGAGCCAGTGTCTGCCTTTTTCTTTCAGCAAATGAAGACAAGAGATGAGATCAACGAGCTGATGGTCACAGGCACCCTGCAAAGTATGGGGGTGCGGGGGTTCCACCTTGCAGGTTGGATTTTTCTCTAATGAAACCAGGAAAAAAAACACCTCCCTTCCCCGCTCATCATTGGGTCCTCCAGAGATTCACTCTGAGGCTAAGGGAGATGGTCACAGAATTAACTTTGGGGATGGGTGATGTGGACCCCAGAGAGGAACGTTCATGCCCTGTGGCGCTATCAGGAGGCCCGGTGCTCACAGCTCTTAGGGGCAGGGACACCTGGTTGTGGCGCTGTCCGGAGGCCCGGTGCTGACAGCTCTTATCGGCAGCGACACCAGGTACACCTTGACTTACCAAGACACTGCCCTGGTATTCAATCCAGACTCCAGCGCGGGCCGTGCTGAAGAGCAGACAGTGTGACAATGGGCTGAATGCCGGTCTGAGACAAGGGCTACAGGCCCACATTAACTTTTTAAGGTTCACGTTGTGAATCATGGTCCGGCCACCAGTGCCACCTTCCCGTCCATGGCTCATCTGGAATACGGGCGTATGGACAAAACACCAGGAGACCTTTTACAGGATGAAGCGTTTTCCAATGCTTTAAATGAATTAAGGGACTAAGAGGGTAGGGAAACCATTGACAGCTATGTGTCCCCTGCCAGGGCCCGTCCCTGGCCCGAGTGTGACACACCATGGCCAGAGCCGTGTGTGGAGGGCTGTGTCTTCGGGTCCCATCCCAGACCCCAGAGCTCCTCTCCGAACAATTTCAGGGTGGCATTGCCATTTACCAGTTATACAACACGTGCATATACTCCTTGACTTTTCAAAAAAGGAACCATTTGAAGTTAAAAGCGCATGAGCCAGTGTAAATATGGAATTAATTAAATCTATCTATGCTTAAGTCTTTCCAGAATTAACTTCCGAAATGTTTGCCAGTGAAATTATTAGCATGTAGCTCGGAAGATAATGAGTCGGTTTAAGGTTATTTAATTACCGGTGGAGTTGCGGCATTTCCACTGAGTCGCTTGTGCAGCTCTATTCTCATGTGCGACGTGGCGCCAAGGGCTTTCAAGTCCGGCCCCTCCCGGTGTCTCATTTGGATAATTATTTCCACCTAAAACAATGAAACTTGTTGAGCAAATGGAGTCATTGGCCCTGTGCCTGCAGTGACAGAGGAGTCACTGATGAGGGTTAATTGATGGCTACCCCGTGTGCTGTGGAGTCCTAGCCCCCAGCCCCCTCCCTGTGGAGGGGAACTTCGAGTGGACTTCAATCAGCAACTCCCAGTTCTCTGTGGAACCTGTGAGGGTCCCGGGAAGACCCCGTGAGGAGCCAGACCTCCACACAGGGCCCCCTCTCCCTAAGAGTCCCTGCTGAGAGGCCAACAGTCCAGTCCAGTGGCCTAGGCTGTTCTTTACGCAAGCACTCCGTGCTGGTGCAGGCTGGGGTGGCTGGCCCGCGTGAGGGTCCCTGCTGCACAGTAGATGCTCCCCATGTTCTCCCCATGCATTCTCCTCTGCTGCAGGGAATCTAGCCAGGCCCCCGAGCAGCTGGCTTGGAGCAGGCGTCCCTGTTCTAAGCCATTAAAGGGACCTCTGGTGAGACAAGAAGCCCTTCCGTTCCTCCTGGATGCTGTCACTGGATGAAGGGGTGCTGAGAGCATGCAGCCCTCCCCGTCTGACCTTCCCAGGTCCTCCCCGAACACCGTTACCATCCTGTCCTCCTCTGGGGGCCGGGGCTCGGCACGGTGGGTGACCGCTCCCTGCCCAGCAGGCCCTGGTCTGTCATCACACTGTGCAGAACCGCACGCAACGAAAACGTGTGCGCCGTTTAGTTCTGAAATGTTCCGTTTCGTATTTTTGGACTGTAGTTGATCCCAGGCGACTAAAACCACAGAAAGCGAAACCGCGGATAAGGGAGTCCCGGGGGCCAGGCCGCGTGTTTCCTGCAGCTTTCGGCTGCCCGGATGGACGGACTCAGCCAAGCTGGACAAAGCTCCTGGCTCGGCTACAGCCAACCTTGGGTCTCGCACACTGACCTCTGGTTCTCCTGCCTTTTTCTCCACCATGGCTGGGGGACGGCGCAGGGCAGCACTAGCCTGCGCCCCGGTCCAGGGGTCTGTCTGGGAAGAACCTCCCTGCGGCACGGCCTCGTCACTGTCCCCACTGCGGTCGCTAAGCTCTCCAAGACCAGGAGGGAGGAGGCGGAGCTGTGCAGTAGAAAGACTCGTTTTTCTTTTAAGGAAGAAATAGAGCTGTAGGGCCCCGAGAGCCAGGCCGCGGGGTTCCCCAATCTCAGGGGACATGCCGCTCGTGTTTTCCCAGGAAGGTCAATAGTTCTTCATGCTCCAAAATAAGGAAGCCAATTCCATGCTTCGGGGAATTGGCGAATGGTCTGTAGGGTCAGGAAAGGACTCTGTCATTGGGTGGCGGCGACGAACGTGAGAAGCTGCAGGCTTTGACCTGTGGAGTCGTGCCGAGTGGCCAGAAGCAGACACTGGGATCACAGGACAACGGGGAAGCCCACACGGGGTGGGTGGTCTTCCCGCCCCTCTCTACTAAGGGTGCTGCCTCGGCCACACGAGCGCTGGTCATCCTGAGCCGCAGCCCCCTGGCTTTTGCTTCCACACACTTGGGCTGTCCTTTCGCTTAAGGAGCTGCCGCTCTGCGAGGTGGCGACAGGCCGGGATCGGCTCTGCAGCCGGTACCGCTAACTGTCTATCCAGCCTTCGGTAATATCTCATTAACTTCCTAGGCTATCGTTTGCACATCAGCTACGGAATTAATTTGCCGCAAATCTAGGGACGCCGGTCGGTGCGAACATTTTCTTTAAGAAACACAACAAAACTGAACAGGAAAAAAAAAGAAAAAGAAACAAATATATATCGGGCACGATGGGGAAGTCAGTTTTCATTTCCGGCTGTGGGAGCCTTCAAGGAAGTGGTGTTGGAAAATGGTCTTTCCTTTCCGTTTTTGTTTATTTTTTAAGGAGCCACCTAAGTCATCATTTCTAGAACAGCCATTATCCGGAAGGCATTATGGATACGCAGATAAAAGATGCCACGTGTGTGCAAGACACGCAGGGGCCGTGCCACGCGAGAGCCTGCCCCCCCGTGCTTTAGGATGGAGTTGTCACCCACGCGCGCTCTACGGCTTCCGTCTTGAGTTCTCAGAACGTCTGGTAACTGCACCCCGCTCCTGGGGAGAACGGGCAACTGAGACGGTGACGCTGTGGGACTCGCCTGTAACCCACGGCCACCTCGTTGACGACTTCGATGCCGTTTGTGCACCAACGTGCACCGTGTCTGCTCTGCACGTCTCCCCTCGCCCCTGCTCCAGACCCGGCCTCTCTGTCGCTGTCTGGTCCTTGTGCTCAAGACAACAACAAGCCCTTGTGCCGGCTCCCTGGGGCCCCGCCCGGGAGCCTCAGCGTCCTTGGCTGCTCGCTTGTCCCGTGTGTCAGTGATTGACAGCCCTCGGGCACAGGAGGGAGCACACGAGTGGGAGGCACTGAGGCGCAAACACGTGCACGCTGCTGCGGTTTCCGGGCGTCCGTGGGTCATGAAGCATCACGGTAGCTGCGAAGTCAGCAAACGTCTCTGAGACCCTTTGAGGAGCAGGGGAAGGCGGCGGGCAGGGCTCGTTTTGCAATCCGTCCTGTTCTCTGTGAGAACGTTTGGCAAATGTCTGCCCCCGAGTGCAGGGCCAAGCAGAATGAACCTCTGAGCCCGGTCCTCTGAGCGCCCGCGCGGCTGCGCCAATGCCATTTCGTCGGTTGTCGCCATCGCCACCATCATCGCCATCGCCATCGTTATCACCCTGAATTTCGACCCGTGGTGGACGGCGTGTGAGGCTCCTTGCCTTGCCCCCCAAGACCATGCCCCCCAGCCTCCCTTCAGGCCTGAGGCCCCCGTGACCTTGGCAGCTGGTCTTCGGAGTGCGTTGGACTGCAGCATGTTGACCGTGGTGGCGTGGGGACTGGAAGAGGCGGAGGGAGGGGACCTGGCACAGAACGGTAAATACTGGATTCATTTCACCGGCTCTGTGTTTCCATCTTAATGAAGGTCCAGGGCAAAGAGAATCGCTGATCAGTCTCCGAACGTGCCTGGAGATGAAAGAGAAGGAAGAGACTAGAGGCTCAGCACGAACCTCCAAATGCTCTTACACCTGTGCAGGCTGAAGGGCTTCTAGAAGCTTCCGTCAAGCGCTCGGGGAGTTAACGTGGGCCCCTCTGGTGATGGCTTCTCACTGAGGCCTGCGTGGGGCCCAGACCAGTGGTTCTTGGAGTGGGGTCAGATCACCTGGGACCTCCTTACAAATGCAACGAACCTCCCGGTGGTTCTGCCACGCGCTGGAGGTTGGGAAGCTCCGTTCCAGGCCGGGTGGGGTGTCCCTTCCGCTGCCGCCTGTTCGCTTCCTGAGCCAGGTGAGCAGCCACCGTGCGAAGCCTCCGTAGCGCACACGCGAACTCCCTGCAGCGGAGCTGACTTCCGCCTCTTCACGATCGGCGCACAGAGGGGCTCAGCGAGGAAATGCTTAGAACAAAGCTGCACGGGAGATACTCGGGGGTGGTGTGGAGGGGGGACACCTCAGCCGACTAACTGTCTGCCGGCACAGCCTCTTCGCATTACCGAGGAGCCCATCGTGGGAGCAGCTACGCCGAAACGCACTGGGAATTCTCGGCTCCGCTCGTGGCTGGAGCTTGAATGTGAGCAAACACAAAAATACCCCCTGATCCGGACACCAACGATACAGGCCCTGTCACCCTCAAACCAGCAAGTCACCTCCTAGAATGAGCAGCTCAGGGAAGAACGCTTTGCTTTTATTGACATGTTGATCAACGGCTCACAAAATGCCCCCAGCGGCAGCCCTGCCCCCGGCGGGTGGCTCGTTGCAGCGACGCCTGGAAAATAACGAGGGAAGGAACACTCACCCGCCGTGGAGCCTGGCGGATCGTGTCCTCAGACAAAGGACAGAGAGTCCCGGGGACAGGGACAGGCGGTCGGGAGGACGTCGTCCTACCTTCCTATTGACTTTGGCTTCCAAAATCAATTTTCTTTATTAGTTGATGTTTCTCAGCAGAAGCCTTTCTGCGTGGAATCCAGATCAATTATTTAAGCAGGGAGTTGTTTCCATTCTCGCCGGTTCCAGCAGCGAGAGCTAATAGGAGGCAGGCAGCACGAGCTCAGGGCTTGGGACAAGGTCCCCCTGGAAGGGAAAACAGGCTCTTACTGAACCCACAAAGGGATACGTGGAGGTCAGAACCAGGCAGGACACCTCCACCCTGCACACCTTCAGGGGGCGCTGCGGGCTTATCTCCGTGGGCTTAGGCGGTCGATGCCCTGAGGGGTCTCCTACGCCCTGAAGCCGGGTAATTAAGTCTCATAAAGTGTTGTGTCCAACCAAAGGCCAGAATGTCGGTGACATGGCGTGCTTCTCAGATCCCCACGTCCCCTGTCGGGTGTCAGTTCTCCAGAGACACAGACCAGTAGGTTGTGTGTAGATGTAGATAATGTAGAGACAGACATAGACCTCAATGTCAGTGTAGATGTAGACATGGATGTACATGTAGACATGAATATACATGTAGACATGGATGTGTACGTAGACATGGATGTGGACAGACATGAATGGAGATGTAGACGTGGATGTCCATGTGGACACAGATGTCCATGTAGCTATGAATATAGACATGACGTAGACGTAGATCTGTCTCAGAGGAAGAGATTTATTTTGAGGAGCTGGGTCACATGATTGCGGGCCTGACGAGTCGGGCAGAGCAGAGGCCCAGGGAAGAGTTGATGCTGAGCCCTGAGTTCAAGGGCAGCCTGCTCGCAGAACCCTTTCCTTTTGGGGGGGAATCTCAGTCTTTTCTCCTAAGGCCTTCAACTGATTGGATGAGGCCCACCCCCGTTATGGAGCGAATTAATCTGCTTACCCAAAGTCTACTGATTTGAATGTTCATCTCATCTAAAACATATCTTCCAAGCAGCACCCCAACTGGTGGTTGACAAGCAGCGGGCCCCTGTCCTAGCCAAGTTGCCACAGGAACGTAAGCATCCTCTTCTTTCTGTCTACTTTTTTCCTTCTGTGGGTAACCCAGCCCACATTTTCCTTGAGGTTCCTACTCCCCCCATTTAATCTTAGGATCCCCCTGTTTGGGTAGATAGACTCAACCTTGAGTTCCAGGCGTAGACAACTGAGCCAGGCCTGCCCAATCACCTTATTCCTTCGACCTCCACCTACAACATGGGGACTGGTTTGGGGGTGGACCCATGACCCAGGCCGGCCAGTCAGAGCATCCTGCCCCCTCCCCCACCTCCCGGCCACTGTTGTGGATCCAGGTTTGGGCTGCAACCCAAGTCATCCTCATGAGACCCCAGTCCAGTGATTTCATGGGAACTGTTGGGACAAAAGGAAATCTTCAAGTGCTCCCACGTCCTTTGACCCCCTGACCCACCAGCCCACGACCCCAGCCGTCACAGCCGGAGCAGGGCGGGTACAGCAGCCTTCCTTGGGGAGAACACTCACCATTTCAAAACAGCAAGGCTGTGGACTGTCAGTGGGGAGAAAAGACGGCAATTCATACGCCCAGTTTTTCTATCCGAAGCCATTTCAAGCTGTTTCCTACGAAGCTCATTAACAATGATCCGTATTTAAAGCTGAGGCAGGGTGAGCACTGGTGGGGGGCGGGGAGCACTGAAGCTCGCTCCCCCAGCACAGCCGCGCCTTTTCAGGAGGGGCCTCCGGCCTCAGCCATCAGGGCCTGGCGCTGCGCCCAGCCGGGCCTGAGGTGGGTGACACACGGGGTGCCCACCGAGCTCTGCCCAACGTCCCACCCCATGTCCCCCCGCCTGGCTCTCCTCTTGGGATTTCTGGCTCAGGGGTCTGCCAACCGCGGCCGCCGCCAACGCCAGTCCCACAGCCTGTTGGCACAGCCTGCGAGCTAAGAACGGCGTCTGCATTTTCAAACGGCTGGAGGAAAAAAATCAGGAGAAGGGTAATGTTTTGTGACATGTGACAATGAGATGAGACTCAGAGGCAGCACCCACAAATAAAGTTTTGTGGGCACACAGCCACGCTCGTTCACGTGCACGTTGTCTCAGGCGACAACTCAGCGCTCAGCCGCTGCGACGGACGATGATGGCCCGCAACGGCCAGAACACGGACCGTGGGGCCCCTTCCGAACCCGTGCGCCGAGCCGGCTCTACGTGAACAGCGATGGTGGAAGCCGGGGGAGGGTGGGCAGAGGCTCCGGCCAGCGTCTGGTTGGAACAAGGGTTTGGAGGTTGTTCGGGGCTCAATGTTTGTGTCCTCCCCCAAATTCATGTTAAAGCCTCACCCTCATTGTGACGGTGTTAGGGGGCGGGGCCTTGGGGAGTGAGGGGTCCTGAGGGTGGAGCCTCCTGGATGGGATGAGTGTCCTTATCAAAGGGACCCCGAAAGCTCCCTCACCCCTTGTGCCACGGGAGCGGGCCACCTGCAAACCAGGAAGAGGGTCCTCACCGGGCACTGCACCCTCAGAACCGTGCACTGTAAACATCTGTTGTTTATGCCACCCGTCTATGGGACTGTGTGACAACAGCCCCAAGGGACTACTGAGACAGGGACTAAGGGGACAGAGGGACGACATCCACAGACGTCCTGGAGACCAGGCTGAGGGACCCCAGCTGTTGTGCTTTGGGCCTCCAGGGGCCAGCGATGGTTCCGAGAATGCTGGGAACACCGTTTGCACCTGTGCCAACTGGCTCAGCACCGGTGAGCGACTTCCCTCAACGGAGCAGAGCGGGTGACAGCGGCGGGTTCAGGCGCCGGTCTGGTTAGCGCAGGTCTGGTGAATGCGTATGAGCTTTTTAGCGGGCTGGGGTCTGTAACAAAGCAGCAGCTTGGGGCTGTATGTAACGAAGTAGCGGGGACTGGGGGTCATAACAAAGTAGCGGGGACCGGGTAGCTAGGACAATACTCTCCATCTCCCAGCTCTGGGGGCCGAAAGGCTGGCATGAAGGTGCCCGTGGGGCTGACACCTTCCGGGGGCTCGGAGGGTCTGTGAGACCCTCACCCTGACCGTCCCCACAGGCTGGTGGCCTCAGAACCCTCTCTCCCACCCTGTTCTTCCCAGGTCCCCTGAGCCAGGGGTCTCCGGGTCCGTGGGGAACCACACCCCCCACGCCTACCCCCACACCCCAGAGGCGCCTCCAGGGAGCCGTCCAGGGGCACAGGCCAGATGGTCAGGGGCGGTTTCCCTCACACTCCGCTCACTCGGCACCGTGACAACAGCCAGGTGACCTGGACAGGAGGACCTGGAGGGAGTGTTGGGGAATTCAAGGCGCCCCCTTGACATCGGTATTGCGGTTTGGACACTGTTGTGTGTAGTGCTCCGTGCCCGTCCCGCCTGCTCCCAGCCCGGCTCGGGTCCTCTCCCCTCTGGGCTCTACCATGACCTCCAGGCCCTGACAGAACCTCGGGATTTGGGCGGGCCTCGCGGAGGTCCCTCTCCTCATGGCTGATGGGGATTGGGGGTCACGGTGTCCCACCCAGAGCTGGGCTGGGGCTTGCTGTCTGCAGCGAAGGTGTCCTGGCCTCTCGAGGGTGTCGGCGCGGCGGAGAGCGGGGGCATGTGGCTGTGCCTCCCGGGCACTGTGCTGCCCGCGGGCAACCCCTCGGCCTCTCTGAGCCTCAGAGCCCCCTGCCATGGTGCCCGCTGGGAGAAGTCAATGAGACAGCGAGGGGCAGTGCCCAGCACAGTGTCTGACACGCAGAGGCGACGGCCACCCGATGGCCCATGTGTGGTCCAGCGAGGGCGCCAGAAGCGGGGAGAAGTGCTCACCCGTTTGGGGCCAGGCATAGGGGGACAGGAGGGAGGTGGCAGGGAAAGTCGGGAGGGGGACCTGGCAGGGGAGGGGCTGGTGCTGTGGGGCCGCGGGGTCTCCAGGCAGCCCCGGGTCACACCCGTGCGTGAGGCGTCAGGAGCCTGCCTCCCCCCAGGCCCCTCCCAGCAGAGCTCCTGAGCTGGATTGAGCCGGCTTCTGCCACCCCAGCCCTGACCCCGAAAACGCTGGGGTCACTGCAGACGGCAAAACCCAACCTTGGCCCCGTGAGGGGTGGTCCTGGCGGTTTAAGACTTGGAGGAGCCTGGCGGTGGTCCCGGGCCTGTGCCTTGTGAATGGGGAGGAACAGTCCCCCCTCTAACTTCCTGCCGCATCCGGGGCCCCGAGGCGGTGACCCTAGTGACGTGTCACAGGTTTTCTCAAAGAAGAGCTGATCTGATCCCCGGAGTCTGCACGCCTCCATTCATACCCTGCCTGGAACCCGCCCCGCCCCCAGCGCAGGAGCAGGAAGTTTGCTGAAGGTTGGTTTTCTCCCTTTTTTTTTTCTGGAAGAAAATGTCCTGACACCGTGGTTTGTGTGCCCGTGACTTTCATTTCTGCCACATCCCAGAAAAGAACAGCTCTCCCAGGTGTCACCTTCGGGGCTGCTCCCGCCCGGAATGTAAATAGCTTTTTGTCGCCTCCTGTGAGGCGTGACAATGCCCATCTCCCTGCCTTGTCCCCAGGACACAGCTGCCACCAGCCCCCACCCCCACCCCTGTGCCCAAGGGGTGACCAGAGCCATCCAGCTCTGCTGCTCTGTGGCCCCAGGCCGGGTGCCCCCCAGGCCGGGTGTTTCCCCTCCCCCATGTGGGGTGTCCCCCCCCCAAGCCGGGTGTTTCCCCCCCCAGGCCGGGTGTCCTCCCTCCCAGGTTGGCTGTTTCCCCTCCCCCATGCGGGGTGTCCCCCCCCCCCCGGCCGGGTGGAAGCTGCGAGTCCACAGGACGGAGAGGGAGCAGCTTCCGCGAGGTGACCCAACACGCAGGGAGGAGAGTCGGGCGCAGGCGCAGGGCAGTGCTCCGGGGAGGACAAGCCAGGCAGCCCCTGGAAGGGTCGGTTCTGAGCCATCGGTCATAGCCCCAAGGGGACGTCCACATCGGCTCCACCAGCACCCGAGGGGGAGTCCCCCACCCCTGTGTTCTTCCCCAAACGTGGCCGCGGCACAGAGCTCCTATACCCTCGGGGCTCCTAAGTGAGGCAGCTGCGGGGTCTCACCTCAGGACGGGGTCTGGACGCCCCCGGAGCCAACCCCGCGATTAGAGGAGAAACCTTCTGTCCCACCCCCAGCCTCCGGGCGGGGGGCTGGAGGCTGAGTCCCCAGCGGCCGTGGAGTTCAACATGCCTGTCGTGCCACCTCCACAGACGCCCCAGTGCGGGGACCTCCCAGCTGGAGAACACAACACGCAGGGCGGGGACACGGCCGCCCCGGGGACACGGCGGGGACACGGCGGGGACACAGCTGGAAGCTCCGCGTCTGACACCGTCCCAGCCCCGCCCTCCGTGTCTGCCTCCGGCTGCTGCGGAGTCGCAGCTTCACGTCCAAACTCCCATCGCGCACGTCGCACTCTGGTTCTAGGGGTCACTGGGGCCGCTTGTCTAACATGAGGGTCCTGGGCAACCCCTGAACTTATAGACGGGTGACTAGATGGACGGGGGGCCTGGGGACCCCCAAAGCGGAGCTGGTCTAGAGCCGGGCATTCACATGAGGGACAGGCCCTTACCCTGTGGGGTCAGTGCTAAGTCCGGGGTCACCTTGATTCAAGGTGACAGACGTCCACCTGTGTCCCCGCGGGCCGGGCTGTGGCTGAGGGTGCACCTCCGTCCCGGCGGCTGGACGGGCACCAGGATCCATGATGGAGAAACGACCTGCAACCACCAGGGTGAACAAATGAGGGCAATTACGTCCGCATCACAATCGATGCCTCGTGTAATCACAGAGGCCGAGACGGAACAGGGCGCCTGCAGCGAACGGGCGGTTTGCCAGGACAAACGCGGGCCCGTCAGGTGAATCATGGTCACTGGTCACAGAACGGGGGACAGTCTCAGGTGGGGAACCGGGACCCCCCAGGTCAGCACACCTGCCCCTCCCTTGGGGTCGTGGGAAGTCCCTTTGACAAGGAGGCCAGCAGACGCGTTTCTTCCCTCTTCACGTGTGAAGTCTCGCCTCACGAGCGTGTTCACACTACGCATCACCACGCCTCCAGGGAGAGTATGTGTGTGTCCGTGCGTGTGCACACGCATGTGCCGGCCGCACTCAGAGCGGGGCAGCCGCCTCCACAGCTCCCTGAGACGCACTGACTAGGCTGAGCGGACATCCCGCGTGGAACGGGACAGAAAACCACGGTGCTGTCCTGTTACAACCGGGACGTCTGCTCAGCCTCACTCTCAGGTACACGCGGAACCGCACCGGGGACGTCGACTCGAAACCGCTGACGGTGGGACGTGATTCCGCAGGACTGTGGGTGGGATTAGCGACCTGAGGGCGGGACGTCGTCCACACACAGGACGACCTTCCCTCTGCTCCCTCACTCATCAGTGAAGGGGGCCGGGAGGCCGCAGCCCCCGTGCAGATGGGGGCCTCTCGTAGGGAGAACCTCACCTGCTTGTGGGTCAAGCATCAGGCATCTCACACCCACAGGGCCTGTGCTGTGAACGTCCCAGCCTCTGGAGCCAATGTCAGCAGCCACCGTCACTCACTCTTCCCGGCAGGTGGACACTGTCACTTCATGTTCAGGACGTACAATGTTTCCATATTACATTCCCTGTCTTACTGCAGACGCTATAGAGCGCACTGTGCCTGTGCGGATATACACAACACACACGCTCACGCCCATCCATGCACACGCATGCCCATCTGTGCACACGCACATCTATCTGTGCACATGCACGTCCATCTGTGCACACGCACGTCCCTCCGTGCACATGCACACCCATCCGTGCGCACGCACACCCATCCGTGCACACACATGCATGTCCCTCCGTGCACACACACGCCCATCCGTGCACATGCACATCCCTCCGTGCACACGCACGCCCATCCGTGCACACACACATCCATCTGTGCACACACATGTCCCTCCGTGCACACGCACACCCATTCGTGCACACACACGCAAACGTGGGATGGGCAGGAACAAGGCTGCCCAGTGTGGAGCAATCGGGTGGGATTCCAGACGGAGGAAAGAGCGTAAAGAAGGGTACGGGGCGCCCCCTGCACCTCCCTCCTTCCACCCCGGGAGCTGAAATCATCTCACTCGCTGGAAGCGGTGGAGGAAGGGGAGCCGGGGGTTCCCCCATCTCAATGTCGTGTCCCCAGCCCCCCCAGCCCCGAAGGGCAGGGGGATGAGGTGCAGAGAACGGGGTCCCTGCCCAGCTGCTGCTGACACCCCCAAACAGAAGTCCAGGGCAGCGGCCCCCGCTGGGCGTGTAGACATGAATCCCTGGGGCACAAAAGGGGAAGGAAGACGGGAACAGCAGCCTCTGGGGTTCCAGGGTTCGCCCCAGAGTCAGGAACCCCAGGTCGGGCTGCAGGAAGCCAACCATGGGGTGCCACCCCTGACCTCTGACCTTGGCCTAGCCCATGAGCCCCTGTATCAGACCCCAGCTACACCCACTCCCACCTGACGAAGCGGGGGCAGGGCACAGGCCCCTGGCCCTCTGGTAGGAAGGAAGTGGCCCAGGTCGGCCCCCTCCCCCCTGGTTCTAAACCATCAGGGGGTGTAGGAGTCAGGCCCCCTCGCAACAACCCAGAGGAAGGGCCCACACCCGTCTCCTGACACATCCCTCACACACGTGGCAGCGGCCGTAACAGACACGGCCCTGCTCTGACACCCCCACTGGAGGCGACGAACCCCGGCCACGGCCCCCCTTCCCCACCACCGAGCCAGGAGCTGGGTTGGGGGTGAGACCTCTGCTGACTGGGCCCCCCCACCTCACCCCCTGCAGCCCGCCCAGCCTCTGTCACAGACCCTCCATTCCGCCTGCTGCCGGGGACAATGCAAGTGCCTGTCCTGGAAGCCGGTCAGCCTGTCACCTGCTGTTGGGTGACCAGGAAGGAGACCCCAGAGCCTCAGGCCGCAGCGCCCAGGGAACCAGACTTGGGGACGGACAGAGGCAGCCGGCCGGAGCCAGGGGGCAATTTCCAAAGCTCATTGCTTGGCTCCGGGCCACAGAGCGGGGGCTGCGCCCCTGCCAGCCGCCCCTCCCCCCACGAGCTTCGGCCCCTGTCCCCCCCCACCCCGGGGACAAGCTAATTACAACGTTCACAGCCCGCCACACTCCACGTATTGGATTTTTCTAGCTCGCTGCTGTTTCTTTTGATCGATGAGCGTGAACGGATCTTTACGGGGAGATAAAAGGAAAAGTTCTCAGGGAAGCAGGGCTGCTTCTGGCACGTTCCCTGGCGTCCGGCTGTCCTGGCCGGTTTAAGTTCACGAAGTCCCCGTCTGAGCCTCAGGCCGGGACGGGTGGCCGCCGGTGTGGGTGCAGCAATGGCTGTCACTCGCTTTGGGCCTGGTGGCCTCGTCGGTATCGTGCAGGGGGTGCACTGGGCAGACCCTGGGGACCAGCCACCTGGGCGTCACTTAACCTCGAGTGTCCGGAGGACGGAGGTGGCCCTGAGGCCGGCACTGCCCTGGTGCCATGTAAGACTCAGGGACCGAGTCCCGGTGGTCTCAGGACAGGACCGGACGTGGAGCCCAAGGGAGGGGTGGGTCCCCTGGGTGGGACGGGCATCACAGTGAACGGCCAGGAGGGTGGCAGGGAACTGCATGCCCCCACAGCCCAGAAGTGCCAAGGGCTTTCAGTGTTTCTGTTTATTTTGAGGTGCAGCTCACCTAACAGAAAATGAACCTTGTTATAAATGTGCAAATTCAGTGGCATTTAGCACATTCTCAGCACCGGGCAGCCGCCACCTCTCTCCAGTTCTGGAACGTTCCCATCGCCCCGGACGGAAATCCTGCACCCGGTGAACGTGCTGAGCCTCCTGCACATCCAGATCCCCCACCCGAGCCCCTGGGAGGGCCGGGGCTCCTGTCCCCCTTTCCTCTCCTTAGGCTGCAGGGGCGGGAGGGGGCGGGACCCATGGGACGGGGTGCCCAGGGAGCCCCACTCTCCCCGCTGCCCCTCTAGGCGCCTAGAGAGCACAGCACCCTCCAGGAGGCAGGACGCAGGGTCAGGGTATGGGCTGGGGGTGGGCCCCCCAAGGTGTGGCTGTAAATACTCAGGTCCCGCCCCTTCTCAGCCTATCTGCTGACCAGCCAAATGCAAGCAGGAGCTTCCTGTCTGGTTGGGGGGTCTCTGAACCACCAGACTGAGCACCCAGGCACCCCCACCCTGCCCCGCCTTGCTTCACTGGGGCTGAGCCTCCTCAGACTCAGAGCAATCTGTTTCCATAACAACCCAGACTCCCACTCCAGCACGTTTAAACACAGGCCTTCTGCAGCCTGCCCCTTCTCTGGGGACAGCGAGCCGCCCCAGCCAGCTCTCAGGGGTGGCGGGCCCTGTCTTCCGGGTCCCGGGACGCAGGGCGGCCCTGCCGCCTGGCCTGACTCGCTGGGCCGGGCTGGCCCCATGAGGGGCCTCAGGGGTCTGCGTCCTTCCACACTGAACTCTCGGGGCGTGGGAAGTGAGCGTAGTTCTTCTGCTGGCACAACTGAGGCCCCAGGGGACAGGGACGTGTCAAAGTCACACAGGAGGGTTGCCCATGCAAGGGACCAGCCCAGGAACTCTGTCACCTCCCCAGGTCCCCCGTGGGGCAAACCGGACCCACTCCCAAGTCAGCAGACAGCTCCCAGGACCCGGGCCCGGCCCAGTGGAGGAGAAGGCTGAAGACGGGGTTTGCAGCCCCCCAGCCCCCCAGGGCGGGTCTGGGCCTGAGCACACCCCAAACACCCATCTTGGAAAGCATCAGTGAGCAAGTGGGCCTCCCCTGTGCTGAAAAGCCCCGTGAACACGAGGGCGAATTCTGAGAAACCTGCGTGTCCCAAATGTGCGCCTCCCCTCCTATCCGTGCACACAGCCCGGATGATGCACTTAACCCGGAAAAGCCCTTCCACCCAAGCCCCGGCTTATTTCTAAGTCAATGCTGACTTTTCAACAGCGGCTGCTAAATGCCAATAGCTTCGGTTTTCCATGTAAATCACGCTGAAAGCTTTCCAAGTTCAGGAGAGAAAACCTCTGTCTCAGGAGCTGCCTTTTCAAACCTGTTCCATCAGGAAGGTTATTTGTTTATTTATTTATTTTTAAGCAGAACTGCCCCTTATACATTCTGTCCCCTGCGTCCCCTTTTTAGTTGTGCGGCTTTGTTACGTTAACATAGAAATTAAGCTTGAGAGAAAAATCAGCCCAATCGGACTCACCTGCAGGGATCCGAGGACCTCGGCCCAGCCGATCCAAAGCCGGTTCTGTTGGAGCCCGGGAGGGTTTGGATTTTCATCAAGAAAAGGAAAAGGGGCCCGAGTAATCGAGCCGGTGCTGAGGGTCATCATGGACTCTGACATGTGTGTCACACGTCCCAGGTAGTGGGAGGGCAAGGACAGTTCCCACCAAGCGAGGAGGGAAGACCGCCGGCCCCCGCACACCATCCTGGCGAGCGTCACTCCAGAACATACTTCGTTCCACCCAGTGGGCAGCCGGACGCAGGGTCTACGAGGCAGCCATGTGAACAGACACGCGGAGGCCGAAGGGACTTCCTGGCCCCACAAACATGGGCCCCACCAACCAGGAGAGGGTGATGACCTCCCGGCACAGGGGTGTGGGCCTCAGTGTCCTCGCTCCTGCTCCCAGCGCTGTCCCCAGCTTTGTCCCTACCCCTGCTGGCCCTCCCACCACGCTCAGCGCCCTGACACCACCTGGACATGCTGGGCCCTGACCCCAGGATGCACGCCCCTCCCGGAGCCTCTTCAGGCAGGGGCTCAGTTAGACGTCACTTCCTGGGGTCTCTAGAGAGCACAGGGAACAACCTCTCGGGGCTGTCCCTGCAGTGCAAAGGCACCGTGGCAGGACCAGCCTGGCGCCACCCTCGGCTGCATGTCCCAGGGAGAGCTGGCTCCAGCCCAGTCCTCGGGTCTGGGCCGACCCACTTGACCATCCGGGCGCAGCATGAGGAGCGTCCCACCGTCCAGGGCTGGGCCACAGGCAGCCCCGTGGCAGCTGCCGGGCCCTGGGATACTCGGCCTGGGACGCTCGCCAGGAGGAAGCCAGTCGGCCACACGGGGTGAAGCTGATGACTCGGGCACGGCGCTGCCGTGAGCAGCACACGTGGAGGATGCAGCCACCCACCGGTGACAGGGGGCAACTCCCAGGAGCCGTGGGCCGAGCATGGGACTTCAGCACCCCAGGGACCCCGCGTGGACCAGAGACAGCCCCCTTCCCGAATGTCTGACCAGCACACTCACCAGCAAGACCACCGGGCTGTGTGGAGCCTCCGCGTTGGTGTTTGTCACACGGCAGGAGAGGGACCTGGGCTCCCACTGCGCACGGGATGCAGAGAATTAAAGGGAAGCCCCAAAGACTCCGGCGACGCTCCGGGTCCCTCACCTTCTAGCTCCTTGTCCCGTAGATGTCACGCTTCCAGGGAGGACAACCAAGAAAGTCCAGGGTAACGATGTGAGAGATCAGCTTCCGTTTCCTCCTTTGACATTTTATTGTGACATGACAGGGGACGAAGAGGAGCGTTCTAACCGGGACAGTGAGGGCCCTGGGTCGGTGAGGGTCCCAAAGGCAGCTTCCTGGCCGCTCTCTTTGGACCGCGGGCAGGCTGAACGCTGCAGCCGCCCGGAGCCAATGGGAGCGGACCTCTCCCAGGCTGCGGGCCCCTCTGTGTTCTAAGGGAAGAAGGACGCGGCCTGAGCGATGTACTTTTCGGCAGAGGAGACAGTGTCTGCTGAGAGCATTGGACGTGGCTCTCCCTTCCCACACATTCACGTCGGGAAGCCCTAACCCCCAAGCCCCACAGTGTGGCCGTATTTGGCGAGACTTTACAATGGTGATTAAGGGACCACGAGGTCACCAGGGTGGGCCCAATCTGCTGTGACTGTTGTCATTATAAGAAGAGGTTTCCTCTGAGGCCTCCCTCCTTGGCGTGAGGACCAGTCCTCTTCCTGCGTCCTCACACGGGGTTGTCCCAGCTGAGCCCGGACCCAGAGGGACCCTGAACTGGGCCCACCCTGCAGAGCGCACCCAGATGAACACAGCCACGGGGGGCCTCCCGGGCTCAATCATGGGGGCACTTACATCACTGTTGTCTTAGCCGCTCACTTGGGGTGCCCTGCTGTAAGGGGAGCACCTCCCTTCCGCTTGGTCTATGAAGAAAGCAAGCCGGTCTGAATGTGATGACAAATGGACTTCCAGGAATTAAAAAAAAACAGAAAACCCAGTTATATCATTTAGTCTACTGAAACCAAGACATCGTTCAATAAAATTGTTAGGGGACATGGGACCCTGAAGCAATCATTTTAAATAATTTGTAATATTGTTAATTGTACACAAACAATGCTTCCCAAGCACCGGGAAACAATTGATTCTTTCAATTATTCAAACAATGCCCCTGAAATCCTTTGCAGCATGATTTGCTTGGTAAAACACTTTCTAGAAACTCTTGCTGGGCACGACTTTGATCGGCCCATGAATGATGCCACCAGGAGCCCCACAGCACGGGGTCTGGCACAGGGAAGTCTTCCAGCGCTTGATACTGGGCATAGCTTCCTGTCCCCCATGGGAGCTTTTGCTCCTAACTAGAGTGTGTGAGCATGTTTACCAAAAAAGCTCACATCGGTCTAAAGGTTTGTAGCACTTTCCTGAGATGCTCTGTGAGTGTGGAATTCCACCGTGTGTGTGTACATGTGTGCGTGCATGTATGCCTATGTGTATCTGTGTCTTATGTGTGTCGTGTGCAATGTGCATATGTGTGCATGCATGCATGCATGTCTGTAGCTGTGTGTATGTGTCTGTGTCTCTGTATATATGTATGTATGTGGATGTCTATGTATTTGTGTGCCTCTATGTGGGTATGTGCATATTTGTGCATGTGTATATCTGTGTGCATGTTTTCTGTGTTTGTGCACAGTGTGCATATGTGTGTACACACGTGTGTGTATGCATATGTGTGTATATGGGTATGTGTATTCACACTTTAAACTGACCTGAGCTTCATCTGACTGGAAAGGTGACTCAGTCCTGTGGGGGTGACCACATGCAGGGTCCATGTTACTGTCCCTAACCATACGGTGTGGCTTCAGGTCCCTCCTGACTTGTTCACTGTTTGCCCATGTGTGTCACCATCCCCTTGGGGAATAGAGCTCCCGGGGCTGGATGGGTGGGACTGAGTTAAAAGGTAAAGCACACCCCTCCCCCCTTAGCCGTGGAAAATAAAAAGCAAAACCCTCAGGGTAGCCTCGGAGGCCCTCCACCCTGAGGACGGCCCCTGGGCGTCTGGGGAGCCGTGTAGACGCTGGGAACCTTCCAGGAAGTACAAAGAACATTTTCTGTGTCTATGGGACTGGATGGAAGAGCAATGGCCAGTAATGGAAGACAAAAGTATTGCTTTTATCACAATAGCCTGTTGGAAGGAAGTGGAGTCTAAGATTCACGTCCCCGGCTACACTGTGGGCCACCCCCGTCCTGCAGGTCACCCCCGTCCTGCAGGTCACCCCCGTCCTGCAGGTCACCCCCATCCTGCAGGCCACCCCATCCTGCAGGCCACCCCCGTCCTGCAGGCCACCCCCGTCCTGCAGGCCACCCCCGTCCTGCGGGCCACCCCCATTCTGCGGGCCACCCCCGTCCTGCAGGCCACCCCCGTCCTGAAGGTCACCCCCGTCCTGCGGGCCACCCCCATTCTGCGGGCCACCCCCGTCCTGCAGGCCACCCCCGTCCTGCAGGTCACCCCCGTCCTGCAGGTCACCCCCATCCTGCAGGCCACCCCATCCTGCGGGCCACCCCCGTCCTGTGGGCCACCCCCGTCCTGCGGGCCACCCCAGTCCTGAGGGCCACCCCTCATCCTAACCAGCCTGCAGGTGATCTTATCAGAGGCTGAATGGCTGCAGCTCCTCCCACGGTTCTAGGGAGAACCATCAAAGAGGGATTTAATTAAATTTTCATATTTAATCTTTTCTTTCACTTTTACTGTCTCTTTTTGCTCAAAGCAGGCTATTCTCAGGGAGCTGAAAAGTTGCTCAAGAGAGCGGAACTCACAAGAATGGAGAGAAGTGGGAGCTTTATGGGTTTTCTTTAAAGGACCCAAATCTTTCCATCTTTATTCAGCTCTAAACGTCTGTGTGATTTAGGGCAGCGACGCAGCGACGTTTGAATTATGAATTGGCGGCTCCAGCTGTAAATCAAACGTGCTGCGTAGGGCTTCGATCCGATCCCACCAGACCTTTCAGCCACCTTGGCTCTGGCGGAGGTAGGGGGAGGGGAAAGAGGGCGGGAAGGAGGGCGGGGGAGGTGGGGCCTGCAAGGGGTGCACGGATGCCCCCCCGGGCATCTTCCAGAACACCTCCCAGAACACGTGTAGGAGCCTAATTGGAACTATACTCCAGCACGGGCCCAGCCTCGTGTCTGACCCGCAAGGTGACAACACCGGCTTCCTCCATCCCGGCAGCCGCTATCAGGGGCCGGAACCGCGGGCCAGCGTCTTGGGGTGAAAAGGGAGCTGGGGGTTCCCTGGGGCAGAGATGCCTGGGGGGCCGTTCTGTGGGCTCTGGGTCCCCAGTAGCAGTAACAGTGCTTGTTGATGGTTGACAGTAACCCCTCAGGGCTCACACACAGGACCCAAGCGCCCCCATTTCAGATTCCAAATAGCTCGCTGTTTTTGTGGGGTTTTTTGGTTTTTTTTGTTTTTTTATCATTTCTGTGGGTCAGGTGAGGACACGGGCGCTAAAGAGATTGAGCTAGTTCACTGCCTCACTCTCCTATCAACCTGACATCCGGGAACCACAGCTTCTTCGCGGAGCCTGGAGCCCCTCTCAGTTGAGACCACCTTGCGTCCCCGGACCCCGGGCGGCAGCGCGACACACCCAGCCCCGTCCACCAGGGCGGCCTTCTGCTTTGCCCATTTCGATTTGGCTCATAAAGAATTATCAGTATTGACGTCACAGTTTCCTTCGTCCATTTGGGAGCCATTTGTTTTCCCTGCAGGTCTCCAACACTCTTGCAGACCCGTGTTGGTAGGTTGTTCTCACTGTCCCCACTGTCCCCACTGTCCCCACTCACACCTCCCCCAGCCGTCTTCACATCCCTTCTTCATGCCCGCCGACTCCGGCTCGGCTCTCGGCAGCAGAACGTGCTGGCTGGCATCTGTCCCTGCCCTCTGGAACATTCTGCCCTTCCTGGGAACACACCTTGGCGCTCACCCGAGTTCCTCCCACGCACCCTGCAAACTGCGCCCTCGCGCCCCAGGCCGCACGGCGCCCTCCCTGCACCCCGGGGGCCTGGCTGCATCGATCGCACCCGGCCAAGTGGCTTCTTCCGCAGGACCAAGGACATCTCCTGCCGATCGGGCCTCCCTAAAGTCGTTCCTTAACCATCCGTCCCCGGTTCAACTCCATAAAGCCGCTCGCAGCACGCGCCTCTTTGTTTTGCTGTTTCACGCCCAGTGATGGACAGTGACAGGGTGGCAGGGTGACCTCCTCCATGGGCCGCTTCACAATCATGTCCCGGCATCTTGCTTCCTGTGTGTGACTGAGTGTTGTGAGGGCCTCAGGCCCCAAGGACAAGGCAGGGCCAGGCGAGCTGAAAGGGCCCTGACCTTGCACTTGCTTTATTCCTGGGGTCTGCGGGGCTCAGGGGGCAGGGGCAGGGCACAGTGAGGGCAGCCTCGGGCCTGCACCCGGAGCCCCTACCCCTGTCAGCTGGGCCCTCACACTTGGCCAGGATAAGGCGGCCCCAGAGCCACATCCCCACGTCCCGCTTCTGGCAGGTGCCGAGCTGGGCTCGTTCCAAGGGGGATGCCCAGGGACAGGCATCCGGTTCGACGGAAAAGTAACACTTGTGAAAAGCAAAGTGGCATTTATTGAATTAGTTCTCTGGGTCAGGTTTGGCTCTAAAACCTTCAGCTACATGATTGTCCTGAATCTTCAGAACCCTAAGGCCTCTGTCACTGTGGCCTGTGGAGAGAAGAAAAAAAGGAATGGAGCTTTGAGGAATCTACGAACATTCCCAAGGACATGGTGGCACTGGAACTCAAACATGGGCTGCCAGTCTTGTCCTTTTTCTGGTCCCTGGCCTCTTCCCCCAGGACGCCTCATGGACAACCCCAGAACCAGCGTTTTAGGCCGGTGGGAACTGGGCCACTCTTTCCTCTGCCTTCTCCAGAGGCCGGGTGAGTTTGGGGAAACCCCAGGAAGGCAGGCTCTGGGGTCGGACCGTTTGGGTCTAAACCCCATCCCAAACCTCATCAGCTACGGGTTCCGCATGGATCCTCAGTGCTTCCCCTTTAAAATGGGTTCAGCTGCTCTCCCAGGAAGCCCCCAGGTGCCGTGGTTCCCACGAGATACTTGCTCTTTGCTTACGGAATGGTCACAGATAGGCGACCGCGTTCCACGAGCTCATTTCTCAGGGCTCCCATTGGGAGCTGTGCTCTGGGCGGCTGGAGCCCCCGCCCACCGTGCCCTCCCCGGAGTCCAGCCGGTGGGAGAGGGATGGGGAAAGAAGTCAAAAGCAAGTGGCATCCTGTGACAGAAATGACAGTGATTGGCCCTCCTCTCTTCTGGTCTATTTCTGACGGTGACAATAGAGTCCAGGGGCCAAGTCCAGCTGCCGGGAATGCTTGGGGTCGAGTCTGTCTGGGGCAGCCAAGTCCTGTGAAAGCTCAGAGCAGGCCAGCCCAGGCATCCATCCAGCCCCTGCAAAGGGATCTCCCGTTCTCAGTGGACCCAGCTGGGGGTCCTACAGAGTACACTCAGCGCTGACACAGTGTCCCGGAAGTAGCATCAGACCCCACAGCATAAGGGCTCAGACCCAGCAGACTACCCACGCCTCAGATGCCAATCACATGCCCTGGTTGTCTCCTGTGTTTCTGACCAAGCTATAAATCAGAGGACCCCACAACACCCACTTCCAGTTTGATTAACTTCCTAGAGTGACTCACAGAACTCAGAAACACTCACACTTACCACTTTGTTCAAGAATACGGTGAGGGGGGAAGCCAAGATGGCTCAGTGGGTTAAGCACTCACCCTGCAGCCCTGGGGACCAAGGATCGAATCCCGGCCCCGGCTTGAGTGGACCCACATGCTGAACTGGGGTGAGCTTCCTATGCGGGAGGCCCCTAGCCCAGTTCCCTCCCTGTGCAGCCCCCGCCCACCTGTGTGGAAGGAAACCATGTTGAAAACTAATGACGTGCAACTATGGAGACGGCTCTGGGTCCTCCCCCTTCTCTCTGTCAGACAGAGATGAGCAGCCAGGCGAAGTGTGTGGGGCAAGGTCAGGGAGGGTCTGAGAGCAGAAGCTCCTGACCCTGTGGGCCTCCCAGCATGTATGGAAGTCTGCACCTGCCCGGAAGCCCTCCAAGACCCCTGTCATGGGGGTGGAGCAGGGGTGGAGGTTTCATTACATAAGCATAATTGATTAGATCCTGGCCACTGGCGATCCATTTAACCTCCAGCCCCTCTTCCCTCCCAGGGTAGGACAGGAAGTTCCAACTCCCTACTTAGAGCAGGTTCCCCTGGCAACCAGCCCCCATCCTTAGGTGACCTGGGGGCTTTAGAAAACTTACTTCATTAACATAACAAAAGACACATTTATTGCTCTCACCACTTAGGAAATTCATAGGGTTTTAAGAGCTCTGTGTCAGAAACTGAGGTGAAGGCAAATTATATATTTCTTATTATAAGTCAAAATATAACAGCAGACTTCTATTGCTAAAAGGGAAAGAAGAAAATGAATTCTGGGAGATAATTAGCCATTTCTGCTAAAGGCAATAATCCTGGATCCATAGGTTTTCTGGGAAGATTAAATGAGACATGCATAGGAAGCTTTGAGTATAAAAAACTGATCTTTGCTAAACCTCCTAAAATGATTTTATTACTATCATCATCACCTCCATCATCACCACCATCATCATCACCATTACCACCATCATTATCACCACCATCATCATCACCATCACCACCGTCATCATCACCACCATCATCACCATCATCACCATCATCACCATCATCATCACCATCATCACCATCATCATCACCATCATCACCATCATCACCATCATCACCATCATCACCATCATCATCACCA
>PVKE010014852.1:0-34315 GCA_004027555.1 Craseonycteris thonglongyai
TAGTAATTTAATGTGAAGAGTAAATGAAATGAAATATGTATAGTGCTTGGACCAATGCCTAGAATGTAAGAAGTGTCCTTGGATCAATGCCTGAAACATAAGAAGTGTTCAATAAATGTTAACTACAACAATAAAACAAACCTCCGACACTATTTTTCATTTGTTGACTGATCATTCTGTATCTGGAACTCTACTCAGGGATAGTATAGATGCCAAATAATGGGTACTTCTTTTCTAAAATAATTTAACCTGAAGCAAGAAAGGAAGAGTAGCCATTCTGGAAACATCAACAAGGTTGTAGAACTTCAAGGAGCTCTTTTCTGTGTTTTTTTTTTTTTTTTTGGTGGCACTTTCAGGGGCTAGAATCTTTTCCAATGCATGAGTGAAGATTAAGTGAGCTGGAGACTTGCTGATTCTGCAGTTTGGTGATCAGGTGAACAGGTCAGCTGCCACTTAGAAGAGCAGAGAATCTCATATGTCAAAAGAAATCTCCAGTCCTAAGCTTTTAGTTTCTTGGGAATTTGAAGCTTCTGTTACACAGCAGTTCCTTTCCATACAGTTATAGAGCTGAAGATAAGGCTGTGGTATTAATAAAATCAGCCTTCCTATGAGTTATGAATAACTTGAAATGGTGCTACCTCACTGCTGGGAGATGCTGATGAAAGACTCAGCAGATGGTGACACAGGCAACCTTTCATGCATGCGCACCCCGTAGCTAAACCCTCGAGGTTTCTTGGTGAATTCATCAACCGAAATTGCTTTGTTTGATACTGTAAATGTCCTGTTCAAGGGCAGACGGCCCAGATAGACCACTTTGCTAGCTGTCAGCTAATTATTTTACCTCCAAAATGCAAAATAAGTCTCACTATTCTCATTATTTTTCTCTTCCTTCTCTCACCATTTTTTTTTTTTTTTTTTGGTAACTAAATCCTGTTTTACCTTTGTTAACTGACAGCTCTTTAGTGGTCATCTTCTTTATACATAAGTGAATTATTTGACATGCATATAATTAACTACATACATGTCTCTGAGTCATTCTTTCACATAGGATATCATGGAGATTTACTGTCGTCTTACATGCAGTTCCTTATTAGTAAATGTTCTGCTTTGGGTTTTGGTTTTCAATACAAGCGTTACTTTTGGAGCCTGGGTTTATAATACAGATGCATTACTGCAACAGGATTTTTCATTATACAAGTGGCCAATGGACACTGATTGATCTGGATCCCACACATTACAAATACCTGGAGGTATGTTGGCTAAAGATACAATTAAGTGTTTAACCCAGAATTGTCTAGTTAGTATCAGCATGTAAGTGAAAGAAAGTGAATTATTTTCTGAGATCTCTAGGGCAGTGGTTCTCACGGGACTGTTTTGCAACCTAGGGGACACTTGGCAATGTCTGGAGACAGTTTGGGCTGTCACAACTGGGGGGTAGAGGGTGGCAGGGAGAGGAGTGCTGCTGGCATCTAGTGAATAGAGGCCCGGGATACTGCTAAACATCCTACAGTGCGCCACTCCTCACAGCAGACAATGACCTGGCCCAGAATATCAGTAGTGCCAAGGCTGAGGAACTGTGCTCTAGGGCTGCAAGTCCCATTGACAGTCACCCTGCATTGCACTAATTAGTTGAAATGTACCTTTTATCTCCTTACCCTATACTTTTGCTATATTTTGTCTTCTGCATTTCTTTAAACCAGTGTCAAATACAAGGCTGGGTTTTATATTGAACACTCAAATAGTTCTTTTTGACTTCTGTGCCTCTTCGTGACCATTTGCTAAGTGAATGAAAGGGCTAAACTTACCAGCTAATTGCTGCATTTATGCTTCTTAAGCATTATGAGCTTTGTTTTCTTGCCTTAGCTTTGCTTTTCTTATTTACTGAGACTCAGACTTGCAGTTACCCAAGAGATAAGATCTGCAGAGATAAAGATAGTAATTAAGCTATAGGCAGCAGAGAGGTGAGTAACTAATATTTCTTTGCTTTGACAGTGAGATAACAAGCCCTCTGGATAACAGTGAATTTATAAGGGATTGTTTCATGGGAACATTTATATATAAAATACATTTATTAAAAAAAACTCACACGAATTAACTAATCTCCACAATGTTCCCTTAGCAGATCTTTTTCTTAGTCTTTGCATCTATAAGCATTTATTGAGTGTCTTTTGTTGAACTAAGAACTGGTTATTTCCCTGAACTTTGGTGAGACCAAGAGGCTTTATGTCATTAGCCTGGTGAGTCGTTCTACTGAAAGTGTTGGCGTATTCATGACCAGAGAGTTCCATCCCTTTTGTGGCCTCGGCCGGATTTTATAAAGTGTAGCCTCCTGTTTATTTATAATGGACTTTGAGATCGTTGGACGAGATGTATTACATATGTGTGAAGGATTAGAGGGCAGTTTTTAATAACAACAGGAATAATGCTGCTTTGTGCTGCTAAACTGTAGATCTTTTCTTCTGGAGAGTTAAAGCCCATTATAGACATAATTTGATTGTTGCTCTATTGCAACAGTGTTTTTCCTTCTCTCCCTGTCCGGTCAGGATGTTTCTTTATTAAAGATGGCACGACTACTTTCTCATGTTATGACCTCTTTGATAAACAGCTCAGGATGTTATAAAAGCAAAGCAGGAGATGTCTCAAATAATTAGTGACAGAAGGCTTGCTGATGCGCGGGTGTTAATGTTGCCAGAAAGCTTAGCTATTTGTGGGTTGCCTAGTACGTTTTTGTACAGATGTGTGTGAGGTTGAGTTTCAGCCATACGCCTGTAACAGCATCAGGAAACATTTTGTCATGCTACTTCCTTGGGTGATCTTTTATGACCAAAAGAAAAAAAAAAGTCATATTTCTGTCTTGTGAAATTGAGCTCGAATTCTGGGTAGTTTAGCAGTAATCAGTATATGCCTGAATCACAGCTGCATGGGATGGTTTGTATTATACACCAATGGCAACTACTGCTCTAAATATGGAAATGAAATACTTTAGGCTCAGGCTGATTCAAATCTGTGGGTAGGAAACCTCTGATCTTTTTCAAGATAAGTTTAAAAGTGTGTGGAAGTTTCTCTAGGGCTACAAATCCTGTTCTTATGCATATGTATTTCTTTGGGGATGGTCTCTTGAGGTCTCTTGGCAGCGCTTTTCTTTAATATGGGGAGAGACTGAAATCCAAGGAATGCCAACAACAACAACAAAAAAATCAAAATGTCCTCAGAAGATTACCGGAGTGCAGTTGATCCAGAGACCAAATCCAACAGTTCCAAACCTCAAAAAGATGAGTATCAAACAATACTTGGCTTCCCTCCCTCCAAGCATGAGATACCCACATTTACCCAGAATCAGTTAGTAATTTGGAAGCTACTTATGTTACTGACATTCTCAGATCTTGCACCAAATTTTTCATCCACTCTCATAATCGTAAGTAGTTATATACAGTATTATGGCTGCAGCCTTGACGCTTCTATTATCTGTTAATCATTCTCAATGTATTTCTCGGAGCCTCGGTGGCCACAGAACAATAATACACACAAAATGACTAGATGGAATTTAGCTAGTAAGCTACGGGGCTTCCTTAATGTGACCCTTAATTAGTGTCTATTACAACTCAAAAATTTGTTAAGGGGTAAAATTGATATGACATCTTAGAAATTATTTCCTATTGCCTTGCTAGATAGTCTGAATCTATGGCCTTCTAGACACCTCGCAGATGATGCTGTGCCTTGTTTTTACGCCTCCCCACCTTAGAGATCGTGTGCAACTTTGGTGGATAATTTCTATACACCAATGCCTTCTTACTTCAAGTACTTCTGTCCCTCTGCCTGATGGCTTTCTTCCGTCTTTGGGCTTGCTCATCCTGTAGTGAGGTGGGGCCCGCGTGCTGGGGTGTCAGCACCCTTAGGATTGACCCTCAACTAATGCAGGATGTGAGGTGATGGATATAAATCCAGGCTTCCTCACTCCTCAGCTCAGTTCTGAGATGCATTTTACATAGTGTCTGAAGGGCTACTCTTCATTCCTTCTCTCACCTGTCCAGTCACTCCCTTGTGATTCCTGCTATTACTTCCCAAACAAACTACCTGCACCCAAATTCTTGCCTCAGATCTGTTGCTGGGGTAACTCAAGCCACAGCAGCACCTAATATAGTAGCCTAGCAGGGAGTCTTCCTCTTTTCCTCAGCCTACATTCAGTGGGTTACTAAGTGCTTTGGCTCAACTTCCTACTAGTCCTGGAATTGTCTCCTTCTCTACTTCTAGAGCTTACTTCAAATCCTTAGAATCTCACTTTGTTGATTAGTGACATTCTGATGGGCATCTGCATTTTAATCGATTGCTCCCCTACCAGTCTTTAGGAATACAGTCAGAGATATTTTTCCAATAGGCAAGTCTGATCCCATTACTTCCCAGCTTCAAGCCTTTCCGTGGCTCTGGCCGTCTATCCCCTAGCCCTTGCTCAGCTATCTCACACCCTTCTTGAGCTCTGTACTGTCACATGTTCTGTGGCTGAAATGGAGGAGTTTTGCTCTATTTTTGTTCACCTGTAAACTTCACCATTTTAAGAACAAAATACACTTCACCTTCTTTCTGGAACTGTCCTTCAGTGACTACTCAGGGGTGGCTTCTTCAGTCCTATCCCTTTGCCTCATCTAGATCTCCACGAGCGCCTTTGTGTTTATTGGTGTGTGAATGTAGTGATCTTCACCACTCAGCTGCGAGTTCCCTGAGAGCGCTAACCACATACAATTCCCAGCGCCTGAGCAGGCAGGATGTCCATACTTGATCCCGACAAGGACAAGTTGGTTGTTCACTTCGTCCTTAGGACGTTTGCTCTAGAAGTAGGCAGAGCTTAAGGTTTGGGGGCTCTCTAATCTGCTAACGTGAATCATCTACTTAATGAAGAAAGACAAACGGGTGATGATGGTGGCAGAGGTCCGGTGGGAGAATGTGATTGAAATAATCACTGAATATTTTATATCTAAAAAGTGTTACTCTGGGGCTTTCTTGTTAGGCCTACATATTCGGCCACGTGTCTTTCAACGGATATCTTTCTGAACCCTTGCGGAGCCTGTAGGAGAGAATGTCGGCAAATGTACAGGAAACTCCAGGTCCCTGGGATTGATTTGGTCGCCACCCCCAGATTTGTTGTGCTAAAACTCAGAGTCATCAGAGTCAAATGGTAGAAAAATTATAAAGTAAAATAAAATAGTGTTCAGGTCTGTCCAACCTTGGCTTGGAAGGTACCTGGATGTCTGTTGGTTGGCTGTAGCTCTATGGAGGAACAGTATATGGACCAGTCAAAATGCCCAGCTCTGTTCTTTCGGAGGGAGGACTGTTTACCCAGTGCTGTGGCTTGGGCATGGGCCTTGGCTCCGTTCCCTGTGGAAACTTCTCCATTCGGGAAACCTGAGCTACGGTCCCAGGGAAAGGGTGGGGCGGGTCAGTTGCATCACAGTTTATACATGGTCTAGAATAGGGAGTCCGTTCTAGTCCTTTAAAGCTACTCTCTTTAGCATCAGCCCCTAGAACTTTCTCATGATGAGCAACGTGTTGGAACAAAGAAAATATGGCACATCACGGGGTCTCCTTGGAGGCAGGGTTGGGGCAGGAGCAGGGTCCCCAAGCAGGGTGGAGGTCAACTGTGGTCACCACAGCCACCTCCTAGCTGTATTGGAACACACAGCCACACTCCTGCTGGTGGCTGGGCCATGTCTCCTGGGTATGGTGGGAAGCTGGCTGTTCCCAGCCTTGCAAGGGGCCGGGAACTTCTTTTTAATTGGGTAGAGCCCTGAGGCCTGTATGATGGGACATAGGCGTACTCTGCAATCCAAATAAAGCCACAGGTGTGGGTCTACCCTGAGGAATGGAGACAGGAGGTACTGGCCAAGACCAGGCAGAGAGGAGGCTGAGAAGCCACTGTCTGGGAGCAGGCAGCAGGGGGCTAGTTCCCACGCGAGCCGTGGCCTGTCTCCCTGTCTGCGTTCCCAGAGGCAGCACTCACCTCCAGGGGCTGGGGCTTTGCTTTCCCGTATTGGTCTCTTCACTCTTTCCATGGGGAGCCTTGTATGCCATGTCCTCTCCTGTTGTTCCTATCACCCTGCCCAGGCCCATCTGAGCTTAAGAGGTGGTGAGTCCTGAGTTCCCGGCTGAGGCCTTGCCCTGGACTTCTGTGCTCCCACTCTGCTCTCAGATAAAGTCGACCTTTTAAAAACGAAAAGAGAGAAGAACAGTTATTCCATCAATGATAACACTCTGGCTATTTTACTCCATTTTGAGAGCTTGTGAAGAACCAGATTGTTCATTTTTTTATTTAGTTTTTGATATCATTTTATAGCAAAACAAAATATGCAACTGTTTTTTATTTCTATTACTCAAAGAAAAAATATACCATTTAAAGCATTCGTACTTAATGTAGTTATTTATAATCAGTTTCACTGTCTATTCTTAGTCGATATTCAGATATTTCCATTTGAATAAAAATGATTATAATAGTTCACATTTTTCATGTGGCTCAATCCTACGTTAAGCATTTTTTTTTGATAGCTTTGTTCAATCATGAAATTCTCTAGGGAAGGTATTACTGTAAACCCCATTTCATAGATGAGGAAACAGAAGAACAGAGAGATTAAGTAACTTCCCCAACATCACACAGTAAGTAGAAAAACTAGGCTGGCAGCTCCAATGAAGTTTTAGAAATATTATCATTTACTGCTGGCTTAATAAATGTAAACAGTGTAGACCCAGGCATTTTGTCAATACTCATGGTAGATACAACACTGCTCCTGAGGGCACATTATGCTTGTTGCAAAGGACAATGGACTCAGGGGTCCGTATTTTTGTTGGCCTCTTACCCACACTTCTCTCTCCCGGAGATATTCTCAAGTTCATTCCCTGCCACCTCCAAGTTCCAGGCAAATTATTTTCAAGCCCCTCTGTCTGCCCAGCTTGTTGATCTCTCTGTCTCTCCCCCCTCCACTGGTCCCCCACTTCCTTTTCCAAAGAACAACAGCTATAACAATACTATCACTACCCGTAGCAAGTCTTTGGTTGTCTGTTTCACGGGCATGAATGCATCTGCTTATTCAGGGAAACCTAAAAGAGCCATTATGGTCTCTTAAATGTGCGCTACCCATTGCGGAACCCGCCAGCCTGTGTGGCTACGAAGCACTTGCAATGAGTGGACTTTAGATGTGCTGTGAATTTAAGCAGCACACCAAATTTCAAAACTTAGTAGGGGGGAAAAAAGAGAATGGAAGACATCTTGTTAATCACCTGTTAGATATTGACTACAGGTTGAAATGATGGTGTAGATAAAATAATTATTAAAATTAATTTTATCCATTCTTTTTTGTTTTTTCAAATGAGGTTACTAGAAATCTTTAAAATTAAATTTATCAGGGTGACATTGGTTGGTAACAATGACATTGTTTCCAGGTGTGCAGTTCTACATTACATTGTCTACGCATTACATGATGTGCTCACCACCCAGAATCAGCTCTCTTTCTATCACCATATATTTGATGCTCCCCACCACTCCCACCTCCACCCTGTCCCACCCACCTCCCACCCCTTACCCTCAGGTAACCACTAAACTATTGACTGTGTTCATGAGTTTTTGTGTCTTTGTTACTTTCAGTTTAATATTCCACCTATAAGTGAGGTCATATGTTTCTTACTCAGTGATAAGAAACGATGAAATACAGCCACTTGTGACAACATGGATGGACCTTGAAACCATCTTATTAAATGAAATACATCAGAATGAAAGAATCTAGAAAAATTTTAAATCACATACAGCAAACTTGTCCAACCAGCGGGCTGCAGGGCGTGGACTGCACGCAGCCCAGGACAACTTTCAATGTGGCCCAACACAAATTTGTAAACTTTCTTATAACATTATGAGAATTTTTTGTGACTTTTTTTTTTTAATAGCTCATCTGCTATCAATGTTAGTGTATTTTATGTGTGGCCTAAGACCATTTTTCTTCCACACCCCCAGGGAAGCCCAAAAAGCTTGGATATCCCTGGACAGGAATAACTTTTATTGAGCTTCACAGATGTTGTGTGCCTTACAAATTGAAATCAAGACCCTCTATCAGGCAGAAGATTACGACTCGCTTTATAGTGGTAGTCTGGATCCAAACCTGCAATATCTCCAAGGAATGCCTGTATGTGGCTCGTGTTAGGTTTCAAGTGGCTAGTGCTGTTCAAAACCCTGTGCTCACCCTTAGGGGTAAAGAAAGGAGGAGGCCCGGCCCTACCTAAGGGAATTCCCAAGCTCATGCCTCCTCTTTTGGATTCTTCTGCTCATGAGGGATACAGGCCCTGTGGGCGCTCCTGTAGAGAGTATCTGCACTTTAACAGGAGTTAATTTAGTGGAGGGAGTTAGGGATCAGTGAGTTGCTGGGAAGATCAATGGCAGCTGTCAGTCCTGCAGGTGGAGGCTGCACCTTTTCTGCTGTCCTGTGACCCAGCACCTACAACAGAGTCCTGAGCCATCAGTGGCTGTTCAGTGATGACAAGTGTTTAGATCTGGGTCCCATGAGCCTCATCACCTGGCCAGCTGCCACCTCTGCTTGTTTCTAATGGGATTTTTCTTCTCTGTTGCCACACATGCCCTGTCACCAGCCCTGCCAGTTTCACCTCTTTAATTACACTCCAAGCTCCCCACTCTGTGTCCCATGCCTTAATCAGAGCCTCCATCATCTCTTGTTTAGATCCCATCTGGTCCTTCCACCTCCAGACTAGCCCAGGAAGTCTCAAGCTCTGCTGTCAGTCAGTCACCTGGAGGACTCAGGCACAGACTGCTGGGCCCCACCCCCAGAGCTTCTGGCTTATTTGGTCTGAGTTGGGGCCTGAGAACAAGTTTCTGGGTGGTATAGATGCTGTAGGTCAAGGTCCACGTTTTGAGGATCATTGGCCTAGCCTAATAATCTTCCTAAAACATAAATCTGATCGTGACACTCTTTTCTTTTTTTTTTTTTTAAAGATTTATTTCTATTTATTTTTGACAGACAGAGAGAGAGAGACAGACAGACAGACAGACAGACAGATGGAGAGAAGGGGGAGGGCCCAGAGCAGTCTCCATAGTTGACAGCATTCGTTTTCTATATAGTTTCACTCCACAGGTGGGTGTGGGGGCTATGCAGGGCAGGAACTGGGCCGGGAGCCTCCCGCATAGGCCCCGGCAAGAACTGAACTGGGAGTACATTCCAGTTCAGCATGTGGGTCTGCATGGGCCGGGGCCGGGATTTGATCCCTGGGCTCTGGGGATACAAAGCGAGCGCTTAACCTGCTCAGCCATCCCAGCTTCCCCATGACACTCTTTTTGTAAGACTTGCCAGGAGCTGTTCAGATCCTCTTGGATTAAGTCCAAACTCCTTAAGGCCCATCCAGGGGCCTTCATGATCGATTCCCTGTGTGTCACCCTAGCTCCGTTGATGGGGCTTTAGCTTCCTCCATGGGGCCTGGTTCGCCATGGACCAGGCTCTGCCTTCTCTCTGGGTGCCCTGCTTGCTGCATATGCCCCTCCTTTCTTGTGGGCTGCCTTCCCCAGGCTCCAGTGACTGCCGGCATCCTGCTGGGCTGGGCCAGTGGGAGGTACTGGTAGGAGATGGGAAGGCAGTGGAAGGGAGAAACCAGGTTATTTCTCTCTCCTTTCTATGCTTTGAGTAGTATTTCCAACAGTTAAAGCGTGTTCTCCAGGGCAGCAGCTTCTGTCAAACAGGCCTGCCAGATGATCTGGCCCACAGCATTGGAAATACTACCTCCTCTCTGCAGTCCTAGGGGTAGAAATGGCTTCCAGCTAGCCCTTGTACATGGATGCCTGTCTGGCCCTGTTTGGCTTCTTAGCTATTCTATTATCAATATTCCGCACAAAATTCTCTCTATGGTAAGTACATCATACCACTGATGTCCAATAGAAATTTCTGTCATAGCGGAATGTTCCGTATCTTCCCTGCCCAATATAGTCACCACTAGCCACATGTGGCAACTGAGCACTTGAAATATGGCTAGTGCAACTGAGGAACTGAATTTAATTTTGATTTTTTGATTTTTAAATTTTTATTTATTTTTTTTAATTGTTAAACTTATGGGCTTGAGACCATCATATTAAATGAAATAAGTCAGACTGAAAAAATCAAACACATGACTGCACTTACAGATGGTATATAAAACTGGATTTTAAATTTAAATTTAAGTAGCCACATGTGACTAGTGGCTACTGTACTGTGCCATGCAGGATTAGAAACTGCTTAATAAAGAGACAGTAAAATTTAGGAATAGATTCTGAAGTTGGCATCAAAAAAGAATACAGAAGTTTTCTGTTCTCTATGCTGTGCAATGTAGTCTTGATAACTGCATATAAGTTTCATTACTTTTAAAATGTTTAAGTCATTTTCTAAAATGTATACCTAGAGATTCTGAGATGACAAAAAAAAGAGACATTTACAGGAATCTTTAAGGAAATGAAAGCAAGTTATGAAACAATATGTATAGTACCATCTGGTTTGGTAAAAATTAAAAAAAGGTAGAAATGTGAGTTCTTATATGAAAAAAAATACACAAAGTACTATTAATGATGGGAATAGGGGTAGGAAGAAAGTAGAGAACTATTATTATATTTTTAGTACACTTTACATCTTTCTGTACTGTTTAGAGATGTACATCTATCTATCTATCATCTATCATTTGTTTATGTATGTCCACCTGTTTTTTTTTGGCTTTCTTTTTTGCCATGAGCACGTGCCAGTTTTATAATGAAAGCAGCAAAGCAAAAAAACAAAAGCAACTGAAAGAAATGTTATCACATTTATATAGGATGAATTATATACCTTCATGCCTTGCCATTTATACTCTACTTAGTAAGGTTTAATCATTTTCTTGATGACTTAGGGTTGTCACTTTGAATTTTATATTTTGCACTCTAATGTAATATGGTGCTTTCAGAGTACCTGGGATTTGTTTTAGTCAGGTATGGTAAGACATGTAGAAACAGAAATGACTTTCATAAAGGATGGAATTGTTATACTCACTAATCCCTAGAAGCAGGAGGCAGGACAGGCTGGGCAGGGCCACATGGGGATGCACCAGTGTTGGTCTGGAGGCAGAAGGAGAGAAGGAAAACTTGGGCAAGAACTTTTGTCTGGAAAGGAATGAGCGAGGCAGGGTAAGTAGGCTTAGGATTGGCTTCTTTGAGTGAGTTCAGTGGGCTCCAGGCATACTAGCGATCCCTGGTTGCCTGGCACCAGGACCTGGGGTGATTTGGGTAGGTAGATAGTGTCCCAGAATGTGAGAGCCTGATAGAAGAGGTGGTTGGGTTTGGGGCTCTGGTTTGCATATGAAAGGCATGTTCCAAAGTGAGTTATTTGCCTTCTCCAGGAATTGATGAACCCTGGGAGGGACAATCTCTCCAGAGGTAGCAATGGCCCAGATGCCAAATCATCAGAAACACAGAAAATAACAAGGTATGGTTAACACATATGATTAAGTCTTCAGGAAGGTAGATAAGGCTGTTTTCTTAGGTTGAATTTCTACTATTTTTGAATTCTTGTTTTCTGCTTGTTGGGATGTCAGAAATCCTTTCTTCCACATGTGTGGGCTTGCATCTGGCCTGTTTCTTCTCTCCCTTTTATGTTTGTTAGACTTATACATCAGCTAAGAGAAAACGGGCTTTAACTCAGGGCCTAAGGTGTCTGCTCCTCTATTAGACTGCATTATGGCATCATTGGTTGACCCTTGTCTTCACTTTTCATCCTTGTTTGGCTGCTGGTCTCCTGGTTTCACTGCTGGTCTCCTGGTTTCACTGCTATGCACCTCTTAAGCACAGCATTGAAAGGGAAGCCAAAAGGGTTGCACTTTAAAATCGGAAGGCACTGTAGCTTTTAGAGAAAGACAGAGTTGTAGGGGGGTTTCTTTGAAGCCGGCCCATCAAGTTTTGGGAAGAGACCACCCCTCCTTCTTGTGAGAATAGGTTCTTTCTAAGGACGTGGAATCTTGTGAGAAGCTAAGTGACCACTCCATGCAGATGTCCATCTTGTGTGGGTGGCCCTGCTACTCCAAGCTACTGCAGCTTCTCTCCACACCAAGCTTGGCAGTTCCTGCCAGAGGCCGAGTGCATTGCTCTCAGCACCCAGTTCTTTAATACACGTGGCCTGTATTGTTGCCCAGGGGAATCTTGCTGCAAACAAACTATGTTCCAAAAAGGAACCAATTATAGTGTTCAGGACTTTCCTGATTCTCGAGCCAACCTCAAGAGCAACAAGGCCATGTTTCCATCCTGGGGTCTCCAGTGTCTTGGAACAATAAGTCTACTCCCAGATTTTCAGGATCCTGGAAAGACCACATACTGTATTTTTTTTTTCTTTCTTTCATTGTTTTAGCTGTGTACTAGATTCTTGAGACCATAACTTCTAGATAAATACAGTTGCTATTTTATAGAGTGCTCATTTTTTGCATGGTGTAGTTCTGATAGTCACACATACCAACAGATGTAGCAGCACAGTTCTGGTGGCTGCATAAATTGGGCAAATTATGTAACCTCTCTGTGCCTATTTCTTTAACTATAAAATGGGAATAATAATGGGACCTAGCTCAAGGGGTAGCCGTGAAGGTTAAATGATTGAGTTTTTGTAACATCAGTACATTTACAATTCAAGACCAATATGTGACACCCGATCTGTGGAAGCTTGCTTTGAAGGAACTAGTAAAGTAACAAGTGATTTTAGTCTAGGGAGGCTATGTAAAAACTGACAAGGGGTTTTGAGAATTTTCCCCACTGGACAGTGAATATCTTAAGCAGGGACTGCCCCCTGGAGGTCCATATCAGGATGTCACATTGAACCAAGTATACGAGTACATTTGAACTTGTCTAGTGTGTGCTGAATCTGATGTTCCCACGCAGTTCGAGCCTGAGTTTTGATCATCTGTTCCGTGTAGGTAAATTAGCATAGTTAGCTGTCAGTGCCCTGCTGAGGTAAGTGTATGGAAGCAATATTCAATGGGCTGAGGACCCTGAACATGAGGGGCATTGGAATGGAACTCCTGCTTTGTGGCAGCCTTCCAGACCCTGCTTTTCTGACTTTTGTGTCTTTAAGCTGCCTACTGAACTCAAGTTTAGTCTCCCTCCCATAATCTCATTCAGAAGATTTATTACCTCTGACTCTACTCCCCCCCGCCCCAATAGAATAGGTTTATTTTTTCCTAACTGCACAATGGGAAAGGAGGATTCACTAAATAGACTTTCTACAGCCAATCATAAACTCTTCTGACATGGGGTGTACAAGAAGTTTCTCAGCAGACTTATTCTTAATTGCCAAACCCTGGACACAACCCAAATACCCATAGACAGAACAATGGATCAACAAATTGTGGTGTATCCATCCAATGGAATACTCCTCAGAAATAAAAAAGGACAAACTGACACAATAACATGGATGGAGATAAAAACAAAACCAAAACATGTTGTTGAACAAAAATAGCCAGATGGAAAAAAGTATGTATTATATGATTCTACTGACATTAAAACGTATTACAGTGTCAGAAATCCAACCAGAAGTTGCCTCTGGTGGGGGATGGTTGAAAGGCATGGGGCCTTGGGGAACAGAAAAAGTGTTTTGCCTTGATCTGGATAATGTTTATATAAATTAATGGTTAAATTGAGTAGTGCTGAGTTATGTGCGTGCTTCTGTACTCGTATGTAAATCATACCTCAATAAAGTACTGTTTGCATATTAAAACCCTTTGTAATAGGAAAAATGTTTTGAGAGAAATGAAAAAAACATTTAAGAATACTTAATCAAATGAGAAGCCTTTGATAGTGAGAACTCAGTATTGGCTGTCATGCTGTATTGTTAACTACCTAGGATTTCTTTTAGGGGCTGATTGATTCGCTAAAACCCTTGTCTTCACTTTTCATCCTTGTTTGGCTGCTGGTCTCCTGGTTTCACTGCTGGTCTCCTGGTTTCACTGCTATGCACCTCTTAAGCACAGCATTGAAAGGGAAGCCAAAAGGGTTGCACTTTAAAATCGGAAGGCACTGTAGCTTTTAGAGAAAGACAGAGTTGTAGGGGGGTTTCTTTGAAGCCGGCCTGATTGGGGATTCTTGAGCAAGTGATCTATTGAGGGAGAGTGCTCATGTGAACCTGTTGTGAAGGAGGGAGGATGGCAGGGCAGGGCCTAGGAGAAGCTGGGCAAAGACGTGGCACGGCCTGGCGTTTAGCCTTACCTGACCTCACAGAGAACTCTGGAGCATGAATGGCACTGGAGTTGCTTCACCTGTAGACAAGAGGGTTGAGCTTTAGTAGTCCTGTGTGTCAGTCAACGGGGGACTGCTCTGTGTGCACATGAGCTTCCATGCCTGCATGTGTGTGGCAACCTCTGGGCATTACCTGGTGGGGATAGGTCCTGTTAAGTGAGGGCACCTTTCCTGGGACAGGAAAGCTGTCAGCAGCCAAACACTGACAGGAGATGGGGGCATTGCTAATAAAGGGGACCTGGGCGGGCACAGGCAGTGTCTGTAGGTGTTCACACGACATGCAGCAGATGTTGAAGATAACTTGGTAATGTCATTATGGGTGATCGCAAGACAAGGGCACTAGGGAACCCCCACAGGAGATCCACAGAGCCTCAGAGCACTGTGAGAAGATGGCAGGGGCCTTGGACTTACTTTGGAGAAGGTGGGATATGCTGGCATTTGTTTAGAATTTGAAAAGCAACCTCCAAAGGGGCAACCAAGTTCTGCATTCCAATTACAGATGCTCAAAATACTCTATTTTTTTGTCAGTGCATTTATCACAATTGCAATTAAGTTGTAATTAATTTGGCACTTAGTCAATTTCATCCCCTCCACCTTCCTGTAAAGGCCATGAGGAGGCTCACAACACTGTAAAAGAATCTCTGTATCTCTTAACACCTGGCACATAGTAGGTGCTCAATAAATATTGATAAACGAATGGGTGAATGGGTTCAGGAAAATGGAAGTAAGGTATTCATAGAGGTGACATTTTGCATCAACTGTTTTGACTTCTCTGAAATACCTTCTGTGCTGCTGACACCAATCCTAGTCCATTCTTTAGTGCCCAGCTCATTACCTCCCTCTGCCAGGTATTTTTTCTCCCAACTCCTTGTACCCACTGCCATTTAATACCTATGAATATGGGAAGCCTATAACTCTTCTTCAACTGGTTTTATGTGTTTATCTGTAAGATTACAGATAAACTCTTTACACACAGGTGTTGGCTGAAATTTTTAAGATGGTCAAGTTCACGTCTTGCCTTTGGCTTCCAGGATGCTGCTTTTCTTATGCCATTCCTTTCCCCTGCAAAGTATTTCTCCCAACAGCGATCACCCACTAAGACTTTTCAAAGACCTGTTTATAGGATCTAAAATTCTTCAAAGACCTGTTCATGGGTCATTCCATTGCTGATTGGCCCACCTGAAAACCACCGTCCTCTCCTCTGAGTTCTACCAGTCTGCAGACACTTACTTTTGCCTCCTTGCGTGGGAGTTTATCCTGCATATGTCATAGGCCTGCTCTTGGTCTGTTGACTCCTTTACAACAAGAACTCTTAGTGCTGTGTGTACTGCAGGTACACAGTAAATATCTCTTATACTGTTAACACATGTGTAGATATGATTAATCAAGATTATAGGTTGATGTACAGGAATAAGGTTGGAAATTGAACACGAGAGAAAATGAGTTTTTTATTTTTGAAGGGACTCAAGTTTAGTATTTAATACTTGAAGAGGCCAAGAAAGAAGAGAAATGGAAAAGGAAGAAGTATATCAGAGAATGATCTTCTAATGCAGATAGTTGGGATCAAGAGAGCGCCAGCATGGGATGGAGTGTGCATTCTTCATGAATTGTCTTTTCTCATATGTAGTTGAGGTGAGATATACCAAACCTGGGTGATAGAGACCATTCTCTGTAACTGCACCAGTCCCACAGTTTAGGACAGTTCTTCCCAGAACTGAGTCATGTGGTTTGTGGTCAGCCAGGCCTAGCCTGTCTTACGGGATTTGGCACAGATGTTGATGATCGCTCTGTCAGCCTCGGAACAAGGGTTTATAGTGCCAGCAATTCATATTAAATGCAGCCCGTTTCCTCTATAATGTGAGCGTACTTTCCCGATCACCCTTTAATCAAAACAGATGTTTTTGAAGCAGACTAGAACAGGATATGGAAAATTTGGCCAACAATCAAATATAGGTTCAAAAGGAGATCCATGAGGGCTCCCTCTGAGCTGTGGGCACAGTCTAAAAATAGCACGTTGATATGGCACTTAGGAAATGCAAGTAACTGCTAGAGATTGCGGCTGACTTCTAGAAAGCAGCCATCTGATTTCAGGACAGGGCTCCACATGTGCCCTGCGATGGGGAATGTGCTGTGGGCTTCTTTCCTATGGAAGTGTGTTGTGTCAGTGCTGTGCTTTGCAAGATGAATTTACCTCCCGGAACCTTGCCAAGAGCCAGGAAGCAGAGTCATTTAGCGCAGAGTTCTAGAAACAGAGAGAGCATGCGTCTCACTTGGAACCTGTTCTATGTTGGAGAAACTTGATTCAATGTAACTAATATTAACTAAGGCATATAACTGTGCTAACTTGCTAGTGTGTGGAATCCAAAGATTTACAAATAAAGCAAAGTGGTGAAGCAGGAAATTTATTAGTATAACTATAGAATTAGAACAGATTTGAGGGATTAGCTGTTACAAAACCCTCATTATAGTGATGGTGGGGTGGAAAGGGAGGGAGAAGAAAATGAACATTTATGCAATGATTGTGTGTCAGGCATGTATATTGTGTTATTTACTCCTGAAAACTATGTGGAAAACGTGGGAAGGAATATATGAATATATTTAAACTGAATACAATGGAGTCATTGAACTTTTACATAACACAAAATTCCTGTGAAATAGATGGTATATAATTTTTATTTTAGAGAGGAAAGTGAAACCCAGAGACATTAAATGGCATTTCTGATAAGTGGTTGAGTGGAATTTGAACTGGTCTGTTCATAATTAAAGCCCTTGATCTTTCCTGATCTCTATATTTCAGATAAGGACACAAAGGTGCAAAGGTGTATGTTTCAGCCAAGACTTCTGACCCAGGGCTCCGTTGTCTTCCTCCTATTTGGTATTGAATATGCCCACATGACAGACTAGGAGAAAGCAGGCATCCGTGGACCAAGCACACTGTTCCCACATTATTTCTCCCCATGTTACACGTCCTCAATTGGCAACTTTAATCCCAAATTTTCTGTAAGAACAAATTCTAGAGACCAAAAACATCATTTCTTTTAAAGGTATTTCTGAAGTTGTTGAAGAGACTACTTGTAATACTCTTCTGTTTGCTTAACCCTTTGTTGATTTACGAAATTTTAATCCATTCTTTTCTAACAAGTTGGTGTTATAAATCTGTTTCCAGCCTCTCACGCCATGTCCCATATCTCTCCTCTCCATGGTGTCTGCTTTGGATCTCTCAGGCTGGAGTTGGAATCATTTTCTCATTCTCTGCAGAGCTACAGGGGAAAAGGCAGTAATTATTCTCTGAACAACACCCATTGACTATTTGGATGTAGTTAGGGAATCCCCTTTTAGCGTCTATTAATGTGAGACTTTCCCTTAGAGATATTTTTTTTAATGGAGAAATTATATACGTTCAGACCTGCTTTGACGGGTGAGGGAGGGTGTGTAGAGCAGGGAGGGGCTGTGGAGGCTTCTGTACACCCTGTGTTTGAGCAAGGTGGAACCCAGTGTGCTGGGACGGAACCTACCACTTTGGCGGTGATGATGAAAGCTGAAAGACTTCTGGCACTGCGTGAGTCTCAGATGGTTCTCTGCTTGGCCTGAAGGAGGAGATCAGTCCTAGGACAGCTGTTAAATAACTAATACATGTATTTGCAGTGATCAAACGTGTTAATCTGGATTCTTGCCTTTCATGACAAGGCAATGTGGTCAGTGGAATAGCACTGGCTCGAGACTTGGCACATCTGGTAACTGATGGTGCAATCCAGGGAGAAGCCCCTATACCCGTCTGGTTTCTTCTTTCGTTTGGGTGAAATGAAGAATTGAAATCACAATCTCTGTGAGCTCACTAGACCTGACAATCTATATCTTGGAAGAATTTTTGGGAGAGACACAACATGGCTGTTCTCTCCCCACATCTTGGATAAGCACAAAAGGGCTGTGTTACTTCATAGATTGATGAGAGAACTGGCAGATATTTTATTGGAAAATATACCAGGAAAAGACAATGTGATGTATTGAACTAAGAATCAGGAGGCTTGAGATTGAGTTCTCACTTTGCCGTTAATTTACTGGGTGACTGAGTGAATAATTAAAACATTTGGGCTTATATATTTTTTATTACTTTTGAGTGATGGTTCAGATTCAGTGATCTGAATGCTTACTATTGGGGCCTTCTTTGTGCGAGTCATTGAGGTTAGAAAGAACAGGATACGATTCCTGACTCTGGAAGCTCACTGTTTAGAATGGAGTAAATAAACCATTATAGAGCTTATGTTATGTGTTATGAAAGACGTATGCTAAGTTGCTACCCACATGAGTTACGAATTTAACTGGAGGGGATGGCAGGATGGCTCAGTGGCTTGAGTGGTTTCCTTGCAGGTGTGCAGGTGTGGGGTCCAGGGATCTAGTCCCGACCCATGAGGACCCATATGCTGATCTGGGGTGTGCTTCCTATGCCAGAGGCCCCCAGTTCCATTTCCGCCCTGCTTGGCCCCACATCCACCTGTGTGGAATGAAACTACGTTGAAACTGGTGATGTGCAGTTGTGGCAACTGCTCTGGGCCCTCCCCCTTCCCTTTGGCTCCTTCTGTCTCTCTGTCAAACAATAAAATATATCTAATGTTTTTTTTTACACAGAGAAGGAGAAAGGGTGTGGAAGACTGTAGAGGTCACATTTGGTCTAGTACTCTCAAAATAGAGGATTGAGGGGAAGCATTCATTCCAGGAAGGTAAAAGAGCCCAGATAGGAAAGAACAAGGAAATCTGTGGCAGTGCCTTGGGCAGTAACAGAGGGTGAAGGAATGAGGAAAGCGGGCAGAGCGGAGGGCCTAGAATTGAGGATGTGCTAATCTGTAGTGGACATATATGCCTTGCTACGGAATTTGAACGTCTTCCTGCATGCTGTGAAGATTCAGTGAAAGACTTTAAGAACACGGCATGGTGTGATTTGTGTATTCTGGAGGAGAAAATGCAGGAGAAAACAAGGCAAGCAAATAAATGAAGCATTCTTGTAAATATTCAAGGAAGAGGAGGTGAGAGCCCGAACGAAGGCCTTCCCAGAGGAAACGAGGAGCAGGCTTCAGGGTGGCCGTTGCCTTATAAATGAAATCTGAACTGGCTACGTCATTTGTGGGGCCTAGAGCAAAATAACATTGAGGAGCCTTTCTGAAAATAATAATTTTAAGACAGTCACAACAGATCGTTAAACCCAGTACAGGTGCCTTCTATGCACTGGGCCCCGGTATGATAGCACAGGTCTCAGGCACCTGAAGCTGGCCCTGAGCAGAATTAATACTGATTTCCTTCCAGGTTTATTATAACCACAGGTGAAAAGACTGTTTAAAATTGATAAGATCATACATTTTGGGGGGGGGGGTTCCATTTTGCAGGTCATTTTATTCTGTTGACTGTGCCATTTGTTTAGATTTTTTTTTTCTTTCTGAGTTATCATGCCAGGAGATAAGTTCAAACAAATTCCTTAAAGTCAGGCTGACTGGGATCTTCCTGAGGTTTTCTAGAGGAAAGGGGTTCCTTAAGTCACAAAGCAGAGTTAGAGCTTCCTACAGAGACAGCTAAGAATAAGGAGTACAAGATAATAGAATAACATTAAAATAGTGCCTTAGGATAGGGTGATATAGAAATGAGTTTATTTAATCTGGAGAAGGTAGTAGAGAAGGACTCTATTATGGCATCTGTGTTAGTCAACTATGCCATAGTAACGCTGTGTGACAAATCAAAGTGTCTTCAAACTCAGTGATATACTGCAGACATTTATTCTCATGCCCATGAGTCTACAGGGAAGCTGTGGTTTAGTAGGATCACTTCATAAATTATATAAATGTCTAACCACTATGCTCTCCACCTGAAATTAATATAAAATAGTATTGAATGTCACCTGTAATTGAAAATTTTTTTTAAAGGGAGGAAAAATGTGAAGGGGAATAAGAGGTTCAAATTTCCAGGTATAAAATAAGTCATGGGAATTTAATGTACAGTATAGGAAATATAGTCAATAATACTGTGATAGCTTGGTACAGTGTCAGATAGTTGCTGGGCTTATCATGGTAATCACTTCTTTAGGTATGTAAATGTTGAATAACTGTGGTATTGTACGCTAGCTATATTTTAATAAAAATCTTGTGAAAAATAGAAAGGCTGAACTATAAAATAAGAGATCAAAGATATATGACAATGAAGTACAAAGTATAAATCCGTACTGAGTCCTGGGCTGGGATAAACAACATAGCTATAAAGATATTATTGGGACAATTAGTGAATTTTGATTGTGGACTGTGAATTAGATTGTAGAAATACACCAATGTTAAATCACCTTGATTTTGATAATAGTACTGTGGTTATGTAAGAGAATGGTTTTCTTTTAAGAAATGCATACTAATGTACTTAGGAGTAAAGAATCATGATGTCAGCAACTTATTCTCAAATGAGTTGGAAAAAGTTATATGTATAGATAGAGTGATAAAACCAATGGGACAAAATTTCAAAGTCTGCCCCATTTTTGATCTGGTTTAAGGGGAAAAGGGAGGTATTGGTATTATTTTGACAACTTCTCTGGAGTGTTATATATCAAAAGTTGTCAAAAGCAAAACAAAACAAAAAACACAAACCCACCCCAAAACGTAAAGGTGTAAAATAGAAATGTTATTGGTGGTTTAATTACAAGATCTTGTATTACCATGAAACCAAAGCTGTATATACTTTTGAACAGCTAAGTGTGTTTCATGAAAATGGAAGTAAAATCTCCTTTAGAATGTCTGGACAGGACTGGTAAGGTAGCTCTTGGTGTGCTTTCCACTTCTATGTTCTCGTTTAGGTACGCCTCACTGTTTAAAGTAGAAACTGAGACATGTTTCTTTTTAGCCATGGGAGAAAAAACCCCAAATTTTACCGGGAAAGCATTTGAGCCTCAGAGGAAGAGTAAAAAGGTAGAGAATAGGCTGACCAGACATCCTATTTTAAACGGGACAGAAAACAACAGACTGTCCCCTTTCAAACAGTATGTATGGTCTGTCTGCCAACGCCTTGATTTTAGCTCAGTGGGACTAGGCTGACCATGTGTATGTACCGGTACCATTTGAAACTGGACATTACTGTTGTTTTTGTCCTATTTAAGCTAGAATGGGACTTCTGGTCAGCCTAGTAGAGAAGTAACAAAACAAAACAAAACTTTCCTAGTTGTCAATTCTCTCTTTTTTTTTTTTTTAAAGATTTATTTTTATTGTTTTTGACAGAGAGAAAGAGATACAGAGACAGAGAGAAGGGGGAGGGCCCAGAACAGTCTCCATAGTTGCACATCATCGGTTTTTCCACATAGTTTCATTCCACAGGTGGGTGCGGGGGGCTGCACAGGGCAGGAACTGGGCCGGGGTCTTGCCCCAGTGAGAACTGAACTGGGGGCACTCCCCAGTTCAGCATATGGGTCCACACAGGCCGGGGCAGGGATTCGATCCTTGGTCCCCGGGGCTGCAAAGTGAGCGCTTAACCCACTAAGCCATCCTGGCTTCCCCAGTTGTCAATTCTTAATCCTGTATTGAGAGGACAATAGCATAATCTATTGTGAAGTTCTAAAAATCCAACAGGAAAGTTTGCTGTAATGGGCATTGATTTGGAGGGTTTGGTAGCAGTGGAAAAAGTGAAAACAAAAGAATTAATTCCATTGGAAATTGTTTCTTGGGCCAGATCCTGCATGAGTGAGCCCTGAGGAAGGACAAGGAAGTGGAGAGTTGGCCCATTTAAAAAAGAGACATTTATTTAAACACTTGGATTCACTACTTCTCTCTTGCCTTCAGCTTCCGTGTCACCAATTCCTTATCCAGGCAAAACAAGATGCAATGATACCGTCAGGCTTCATGCTCCTGATTATTTTCCCTGTATTTTATAGTCCATTCTTTCCCGGAAGTTGTGTATTGTCCAGGGAATTCTCCGATCTGTCTGCTTCTCAGCAGATGTTAGAACGAGGTTGAGAGATATTTCAAAATACTCAAACAATTCATCCTTTGCCTGCTTTTATTTCCCACTCATCTACTTGTAATGCATAATGCATGTGCCGTATATATTTGTTTTGCTAGTGATAAAAACATATCAGCTAACTTTTATTGAGAGCAGTTAAATATATGAGCTTCTTATTGAAAATAAACCTGTTGTGCTGGGCCTTCGTTTGTATTTCTTAGTGCTGAAACCCTGGTTGTCATCTTTGAGAAAGCAGTAGGTGGAGCTACAGGCTTTTTATCACGAAAGAATTTTTTTCTTTCTTTCTTTCTTTCTTTTTTTTTCCAGTAGCTGCCCATTGCCGGAATAACCTGAACAAGCACATAGTTCCAAAAATAACAGAGGCATTTCCAAGTAGTCCAGAAATATAGGCAAGACTGTTTAGTCATTCATAATCGCTGCTTTGCAAGTACTAGAGAGATCCTGTAGAAAATATTTCAGAAGCAGAAATAAGATTCATAGAATTCCTTGTATTTTTAGAAGAGTGAGTCTTTAAAAAATGGAACTCCAGAGGGAGGGAGAGGTACTTCTTCGGCTTCGTCATGCGCCACTATTTTTTTTCCAGGTGGTGAAAAGGCTCAGAGGGGTAACTGGGGGCGGAAAAAACCCTTTTCCATTTGCGTCAGAACTCTGCGGAGCTGTTCATTCCTCCACTGGATGAACTTTTTCAAGGCTCTGAACTGCGGTTTTGATTTTCTCTAAATTACAGAGAGGTGGCTGAGGTTACGCGATTCGGAGGAGGCCAGAAGGCACTTTTAGCAGGTCACTCTCAAGGGCCGTTTCTCTCATTGGGCACCCTGATATTCTCAACCATTTCCCCGAGACAGAATAAAACAACAGCTTTTCATCACTATGCAAAAGGTAGATTGTCTTCATGTAAAAACCACACGTTCCGAGAAATGCTCTAATGGACACACGCGCGCACGCACACACACACACACACACACACACCCCTTATACATACTATTGGTTTTATCTATCTGTCTAGCTAGCTAGTGTATGTCTGTCTGTCTATATCTATTGATCTATCTATCTATCATCTATCTATCTACCTACTATATCATCTATCATCATCTAGCTATCATCTATCTGTATACTTTTTGGTAATATTACTCTGAGAATCTGATGAAAGCAATGGACCCTAACTTCAGAAAAAAAATCACACAGAAACAAAACTTCCAATATTTTATAGACACACATATGTATGGAGATGAAAAGGGGGGAGGAGAGAGTTATTTTAAGGAATTGGCTCATGCAATTGTGGGGTCTGGCAAATCCAAGATTCATAGGGCTGGCCAGCTGGCTGGAAACTCTGGCACCACTTTTATAGTTTTAGGGCAGAATTCCTTCTTTGGGAAACCTTAGTCTTTTCTCTTGAAACTATCAACTGATTGGATGAGACCCACCCACATTATGAAGGATAATCAGCTTTAAAGTGTACTAATTGTAAATGTTAATCCCATATATAAGGCACCTTCATAGCAACATCTAGACTGGTGTTTGACCTAATAATTGGGCACTATAGCCAATTGGGCACCATGTTGATCTGTAAAATTAGTGATCATAGGTCATGTAGCTGTGATCTGGTCTCAGAGGAGCTACACAAAGAAATGATGAGGGGAAGCCGGGATGGCGCAGTGGGTTAGGCGCTCACTTTGCAGCACCGGGGACTGAGGATCGAATCCCGGCCCCAGCCCGTGCGGAACCATATGCTGAACTGGGAGCTCCCCCAGTTCAGTTCTCTCTCTGTCTCTGTATCTCTCTCTGTCAAAAATAAATAAATAAATGTTAAAAAAACCCCAAAACAAACAAAACAAACAACAAAAAAAGAAATGATGAAATATACCTTTAAGCCCACTATTGCTCTGGATGTCATGTGAGGAGAAGGACTCAGCATGCCTGTGTAAGGCACTAACCTTTCAGTTTAGCCTGCTTGTGTCATCTTCTCCTGGGGACAGTAAACTATAACAAAAAAGTAGTGATGAGACAAAAAGGGAAACATTGCTAGGGTTGGATGGAGAAAACGTTGCAAACACCAGGTCTTTCTCCATTTAGCTCTTCCAGATGCTACTGTGGGTGATGACTTATAGCTGAGAGAAATGTAGTGGCCATGATGCCTTACGACCATAGTGCGATCTGAGACAGACTTGGCGACTTTAGAAGCCAGCCTCTGTCTTTACAAGAACTACAGCATACCTGTGATTTATAGATAAGGAAAAAAAGCTCTTCAGGAAGTTTCATTGATTCATCAAATATTGAGCAGCTGCCATATGCTGGGCAGTGCTCTGGGTGCTGAGAATATACATAAGTATGATTCAAACACACAAAGTTCTTTCTCTCTTGGATCTAAAATTCTAATAGGGGTGACAGAAAACAAAGCAAATAAATAGACAAAAGAAATAGTGCAAGTTGTGGTAAGTGATGGGAAAGAAAGTAACAAATGGGCTGAGATAAAATTTACGGGGGAGATGGTTGGGAACCCTACCTGAGGTATTTTATAAGGAAGCCTGCTATGGGGTGGTGACATGTCATCTGAGACATAAATGAACCCAGTAGACTTGGCTAAACCTTTCACCAATAACTACCGGATGGAGCTGAGATAATTACCCAGATTTTTTTTTTTTACTCCAATCTATTAATTATTATCCTAGCTTCGAAGTTGTATCAGGCAAAAAAAAGTCTGGTATTCCTTCCCCCAAATTAATGGAGAATTGTGCATGCATAAGCAAGGGCAGGTGTGTACATGCAAATAAATGTATGCTTCTGAATCCCAAGAAAGAAAATGCTGTAATAGGGTCTCTTAAATAACCCCAGCTAGAGTATTTCCTATTTCCATCACTCCTGTTAGGCAGTCCTTCCTCTCTGTAGCCTGAATTGTTTATGCTATACTTGACACCTTCTTCCTTCTTGCTTTGGACCTGCTTCACGTGGACAAACATGCTGTGTTGCCTTTTATATGAGAGATGATTGTCATGCTTCTCACTTGGATTGATATCTCATGTTTCTTTAATTAGCCTGTCCTCCTGGATCTTATTCTCTGGGCTATTTAATTATCTTCCAGGCTCTACACAGGTTGTGTGAACTGTCCTTGGGACAAACCCAGAGGGTGCCATTCACACATGGACATTGTAGATTGATATAATCACAAGGACAATTGATCAGCAGGTAGTGAAGAGTGGAAAGGGGTCTAGGGGGCATTTTCTCTACTTTGCACAAAGCAGCCTTACCAGCTGGAGGTGGCTACATGTCCATCTGTCTTACTTATCAACCTTCTTATTTCTTTCCAAAACAAAGACACTTAGGAAGATTAATAGCAAGATTATGAATCTCTTTTCTCTCCTTGATGCTATGAGAGTACAAGGAGAGTATGTTACAGAAGGGCATTTCCCATTCTTCTTTTTATTGCTAACAACACTGTTTTTTTCATCTGTTATCCAGTAACCTGAAATTACATGTGAAATGTTGTTTATGGTGGTTTAGTAGATATTTATGTCACACATTCCAGGCAATAAGCTTGGTATTAATAATAATATGAAACAGTGACATTTGGAAAGTATTTTCACCTGAAGGAGAGACTGATATTTTGAACCAAAAGAGAATGTCAAGTGGAAGAGTCAGTCTTGGGGAGAGAAGATATTGGACAGATAGTGTTGTAGGTGCTTCTCAAAAATTCAACCTTTGCGTAGTGTTGAGTGAGCCAAAGACTTTCCAGTTCTTTTTCTTTCTTTCTTTCTTTTTTTTTTTTTTCCATTGGCAGGTGTTCACTGTATTTTATTTTATTTTTTTTATTGTTTTTTTTTTTTTCCAGAGAGAGAGAGAGAGAGAGAGTGAGAGAGAGAGAGAGAGAGAACTGAACTGGGGGAACTCCCTAGTTCAGCATATGTTCAGCATATGGGTCCGCATGGGCCGGGATTTGATCCTTGGTCCCTGGTGTTGCAAAGTGAGTGCTTAACCCACTGAGCCATCCCGGCTTCCCCTTGTATTTTATTTTCTAAAAGCCCCAGTTGAAATTTTTAAAAAAGATTTAATTTATTGTTTTGGACAGAGATAAGAGACAGAAACAGAGAAGGGGGAGGGTCCAGAGCAGTCTCCATAGTTGTATGTCATCCTTATTCAACATGATTTTTTTCCACATAGGTGGGTGAAGGTCACACAGGGTGAGAACTAGGTTGGGGGCCTCCAGCGTGGGAGGCATGCCCCCTGGAGCCAGGGGCTGAACTGGGGGTGTGTGAGAACCAAACGGGAGCTCCTGCATGGGAAGCACACCCCAGTTCAGCATATGGGTCTGCATGGGCCGTGGCTGGGATTTGATCCTTGGTCCCTGGGACTGCAAAGCTAGTGCTTAACCTGTTAAGCCATCCTAGCTTCCTCACAAGTTGAAAATTTTAACCAAGTATAGAATTGTAATCTGAGGGTGGGATTATAATGAATTTTTGATTTTAGGGATGATGGTTTAGTCAAACTGCAACTGTATTACTTATTAGCTTTTTGACTTGGGTCAAGTTAGTTAATCTCCTCAAGCCTCAGTGTCTTTATCTATAAAATGCCAATAATAATAGTTTTGTCTGATAAGGTTGTTTTGAGAATTAAATGAAATGATTCCCATAAGGTCTTTAACTCCTTACATGACACATAATGAATAGTAGCTCTGACCAGATGTCCCTCTTTTGGCGAGAGAGTCCTGATTTTTAACAATTTGTCCCATGTCCCGTAGCGTTTTAAAAAAGTCCCGATTTTTGGAAAGAATGCATGACAAGTTAGGGAATGGCGAGAGATAGACCAAATTTTTAATCAAGAACCCCCTCCGCCCCGGTCAATGGTGTCCCGCTTTACCAATGTTAAAATCTAGTCACCTTATCCTAGAGTTACATATTTTTCTAATGGTTGAAGTTTTTTGAAACAAGTATGGATTATCGTTATAATCTTCAAAATGAAAACTAGTAAACCAAAAAGTAAAGTCTAGATTGCTCAATTCAACTTGTTTTAATTTTTTTTCATATTTTTCATTCTCGACTCCCAGGGGTCTCTAAACTACGGCCCGCGGGCCGCATCCGGCCTGCAAGGCCCTCTCATCCGGCCCATGGAGACCTTTTTATCTGAATAAAATAATATTAAATAAATAATTAAAAACAACATCTATGTTTTGATTCTTTTTTATTTGGACCTCGAGTGTGTAGTCGGTCCCCAAACTGCTGTTTGATAGTTAATGCGGCCCGTGGGCTGAAAAGTTTGGAGACCCCTGGTTAGACTAAAGTGCTCATTAGAAGAGTACTTTCAGGTAAGGCTGGAAAGAGAAGTTGAGCTAGAAGGGTTTTGCTTGGTTGGGAGAAAAGTGTGGACTCATTGAGCCACTGGGAAAACCAGCAAGAGTTTTGGAGTAGGGTGATTAAACTTAAGTGAGAGGACTCCCATTTGTTCTGCATGTATATCATGAGTTGGACAGGGTGATATCAAAGCAGAAGACAGTTGCAACAGATTAGGCAAGGAGAAAGAAAAATTTGAGTTGCAGGAACCTCTGAAGAGCTAGAGTTGACCTAAACACTTGGGAAAACTTTGGATGGGGTCAAAGGAGAGGGAAGTGCAAAGTGGGTGCCATTAACGAGAGTAAATATGAGCCGGTTTGGGACTGGCTTTGGAGACAATGTGTTTAGCTTCTGGCCTGCAAAGTTTCTGTTGAGAAATCAGCTGACAATCTTATGGAAACTCCCTTATAAGTTACTAGTTGCCTTTCTCTTTCGGCTTTCAGGATTCTCTTTGTCTTTAACCTTTGCCATTTTAATTATAATGTGTTCTGGTGTGGGCCTCTTTGGGTTCATCATCTTTGGGACTCTCTATGTTTACTGGGCTTATATGTCTATTTTCTTTGCCAGTTTCCATCATTGTTTCTTCAAATACGTTTTCAATTCTTTGCTCTCTCATCTCCTTCTGGTCCCCCTATGATGTGTAAATGTTGTTACACTTGATGTTGTCCCAGAGGTCTCTTAAACAATCCTCATTTTTTTTGGATTCTTCTTATTTTTTTTTCTGTTCTGATTGGATGTTTTCTATTACCTTGTCTTCCAAATTGCTGATTTGATCCTTTGCTTTATCTAGTCTGCTGGTGATTCCTTCTATTGTATTCTTTATTTCAGTGATTGTATTCTTCATTTTTGACTTCTTTTTTAGTGTTTCCTATCTGTTGAAGTTCTCCCTGAGATCACTGAGCATCCTTATAAGCAATGTTTTGAACTTTGTGTCTGGTAGACTTCTTGTAGCCATTTTGTTCTTTTTCTGGAGTGTTTTGTTTGTTTGTTTGGGACATGTTTCTTTGTTTCCCTATTTTATCTGCCTCCCTGTGTTTCCGTGTATTAGGTAGGGCTGTTATGTCTCCCAGTTTTAGTGGAGTGGCCTTACGTAGTGAGTGTCCTGTGGGGCCCAGTGACACAGTCTTCCTGGTCATCTGAGCCAGGTTCTCCAGGTCTGTCACTTGTGAGGATTGTGTGTGTTCTGTTATAGTTGAGCCTTGGTTGCTGTTTGCACATCAATGGGAATAAGTGCAGTAAAAATTATTCATTTAGAATATAAAATGAATAATTGAAGATAATTGGAACGAGGGATAAAATAAAGGTAGAAAAATTGTCTAGCAGGGATAGGAGTAAGAGAGGTTAACAGGTTGCCTTGTGGCCTAGGCAGAGACTGATAGTCTGAAATATAAGAAACAAGCCAGCTGTTAGGAAAAGCAGAGCCATTCCTGATCATGAAGTCTGCTGGAAATTTCTAACATGGATCTGCAAAATTAAATGAGTGGGATTTAGGGGCTGTAAATAGGTAGGAAAAAAACCCTGGTAGTAAAGCTAGCTAGGGGAAGTGAAGAGCTATTTTCCAAACAAAAATAAAACGTAAAACGTGGGATATCATGGATATGCATTTTTCTTTGACCTAAAAATCACCATACGTGGGAACCTATGATTTACTATTTCTAGCCTATCAAGAAAAGTACAAGAAAATTTGGGGAAGGTAGTTTGTAGATAATTGCATTGGCTATACGACACTTTGCGATGTTTTATTTGGGTGAAGGGGTTTGGATTTTATTGTGTTTTCACTGGTTGCATGACTATATTGAGTAACTTTTGGTAACTTTGAGAGTGTCATTGCAATACCTGATATGCTTGCTTTAAAACTTTTCTCCAGCCTTAAGAAAGATGTACCAGTTGTGATCAAAGCATTTATCATTAAGGACTAATAGACACCCATGGTAGATATGCACAAACATTGGCAGGCAGTGCACAGAGACGGTGAGATAATTTTATAGTTGAACCAAATGACCAGAGAGCTCTTTTGCAGCTACTTAAATAAGTTAATATTGATTTTATGATGCTTTTTCTATTATTTTATAAGGGAAAGTAGTGAGAATATGAGGTGTTAGAGTCTGTTGCCCACTTTTATGAACTGGCCTGCTTGCTTTTTTTATTAACTGTTTCCTGCTTTCCAAGGCAATTGGGCAGGTTGTTCATGGGCTGAACAGTAGGTCAGAAAACACACTTTCTTTTCCCTTTTGGAAGAAAAAGAGGACAGAAACAAATAATCTAATACACTTGGGACCTTAGCATCTATTTGTACATCATTTTGTCCTGAACTTGGACAATGTTATTGACCTGTCAACGAAGCCAGGTCTCTTTTAAAATGCTATTTGGGGCCTCTTAGGCCATTTCAAAGCTGCTTTTCTCTTGTATTCAGGACATTCTTAGTTATTGTTCTCTGAAAGTTGCTTGGACATGTGACCCACCAAAACCCATTACCTTGGCTCAGGTGAGCTGCTGTGTAATTGTCCTCTAAGGCACATCCTTGGGGAGGCCTCTGTGTCCTGATTTAGCCCTTGACTAAACTATCCTTACTTCCATAATTTTCTTAAGAGTCTCCTTTAAAAAAAATGCTTCTGTTTTGGTTTTAAATCTCCTGAAATTCAGTTTCAAGCCCCTGAAAATATGAGCCAATTGACAGTAGTATGTGCTTAGACTTGTATGTTCCAGGTATTTAGTTTCCTCCCAATTTCAGGATCTCAGGCCGTATCAGTTAATATATGTTCATACTACATCTTCTAACACAAGTGTATATAGTCTTGGCCCGGAAGATCTTTGGGTGAGCTGAGGGCGGGACTCTGAAATGGAGGCTAAATGTTCTTAGACTGATATTCAGGTCATTTTAAGGAATTGAACATCAGTGCAGCTAGAAGGACCGGCTGCATTGCTAACATTGGACCTTCCCAAAGCTGTTTTTCTCTTTTCTTTTAGAACTTGCGAGTTCTTAAAAAATAATCATCTCTGGTGGGAAATTTGAGCTAAAGAATTTTTATTTTTAGGCTTTGCATTCAACATGTCTTTTTTGGCAAAGCAATACAAGTTTATCAGGCAGGAGGGCACAGGGCTTACCCTTGGATGTACGCTGACTGCCTTTCCACATGGAAGGGGGTTATTTCAGACTGTGGACATCAATGGGCCCACCCCCTCTGAACTCCCTTTGTGAGGTTGCGGCCAGAGTATAGGAGGTGGCCCACATACTTCCTGTCCAAATATTTAAAAGTTAGAAATCAAGCTCACAAGCCACTACAAGTAAACATATTTTGGCCTCCTATCTTGAGAAATATACCTTCATCTTTACCTAGGAGTCAAGGTTCAAATTCAGAGTTCTTCAAATCCTGGGATTCTCTGTTGGATCATGGTGGCTGAGGCCTGCAGCCTTTTTTCTTCCCACCTTCATTCAGCTCCTGTGCCAGCAGAGGCCTCTCATGTGCAAGCTGTAGAGATGTGCCATAGGAAGAGTTCTTTGGTCCCCTAGGGGGGTCATATGTCTGTGGCACTTCTGCCCTCAGGAGTGTGGGCCTTGGGATAAGGCCAACGCAGGCACTGGAAGGGGGCGCAGGAGATTCTGGGCCCTGGGTAGTGGGGTGTGGTGTAGAAGGGGAGGGAATTCGTCCCCTAAAACTGCTCTAACAAAGTACCACAAACTGAGTGGCTTACCCAACAGACATGTATTGTCCCAGAGTTCTGGAGGCTAGAAGTCGAGGTGTCTGCAGGGTTGTGTGAGATTATGTAGATTATCCCTCTTCCCTAGGTTCTGGTGATTTGCTGGAAATCTTTGGCATTTCTTAGCTTACAGATGCATCACCTTGATCTGTGCCTTCATCTTCCCATGACCTTCTCCCTGTTTTTGTGTCTGTGTCCAAATATACTTTTTTTTTTTAAAGTAAAAACTCTGGTCCTATTGGATTAGGGCCCATCCTAATGCTCTCATCTTAACTTGATTACATCTGCAAAGACCCTATTTCCAAATAAGATGATATTCTGAGGTCTGAGGGCTAAGAACTTCAATTTTTGAATTTTTTGGGACACGTTTCAACCTAAAAGAGAGGAGAGATGTGGGCTCACAGTGGGCACATGCCCTTGTCTTCATGACTTTCTTGCCCTATGTGGAAGGTTGTGATTGAACAAGATCCAGGGGGGTTCTGCAAAGCTTAGAATTTACATCTAAGTATAAATTCTTCCTTTGCCACAAATATCGCTGTAGTCTTTGACGTGGGGAGATCCAGCTATTCTAAAAAGCGATAGAAAGGGCACTGATGCTAGCTTTCTCTGAATTTCTCCAGTTGGCCAAATTAATAAAGGCTCTACCCCCCTTCCCCACCGTCCTGTGAATAGTCCTTCAAATCCAGTCCACCATATAATTCTTTCCCTCTTCACCCCTGATTCCCATGACAACTTCTCACCTAGTTCATTTTATAGATTATGTGTTTCTGCTTTTTTACAACCAAGAGTACTGGCTTTTAGCACAACATTGGAGTGTGGCAAGTCTTCAATAAAAATGTGCTGGCTCTCTAGGCCTCTGACTTACGTTGATCATATATTGAATTCTTTAGCTTTGATTCTGGACAGTATATTTCTAGTTTTGAGGCCTGTCTGGCCTTTGCTGTTGTGTATGTGGGTTATTTCTGAGCCTGTGTTTTAAAAATAATCCATGGTGGGGAAGAAGGGGTATTCAATTCTGTGACTAAAACCAATCTCCTGGGAGCCAAAGAAACACACAGATAATGTTTATGCTCTATGCTAAAAATAGGTGAGCTGGTATTTTTAGTCATTCCCCAAAATATGGTGTCTGGGCTCAAGTTCAGCTGTGGGTGCCTGTCCTTATGGGATCGAACAAGGCTGGTAGTGCAGGGAGGCTGGGGTCAGATGTTAAGGGGAAAAAAAGTTTCTAGGAGAGGAGCTGGGCTTTGCCACCAAGTTAAGGTTTCCAGCTAATGAGGGTGTAGTTCCATTTCAAACACTTTTAGAGTGAAAAAACAAAAAACAAAAACATAAACAAAAACAAAGCAACCTCAAGGAATTATCGAGAGCACAAAGACCCGTAGTTGCTACATCCCAGGCTGTAAAAATGAGCTGCTTCATCCCCTCAGATGAGGGCAAGAAGTGGTCTGGAATCACAACAAAATTAGTTTGTTTGCTTGAGTATAAATTTAAAACAACTTACCTGATTTTTTTTTTTCTGTTTCTGTAATTTGCCAGAGGTAATTCAGTCCCAGTGGATTAGCTTTTTTACCACCTTACTATAAAATGTGATTTAGTTTTATACCGTCCCCTCCACTTCCAAACGAATCCCTGGACTAAATGTATGCTTTCAGAAAATACTAGGGCTATAGCTCATGTTTTTTTCACTGTTCGCGTATAGACTTTCTGGGATGCTAGGTGTGGGAGAGGGCTGTGTTTCTACCTGGGCATTTGAATAGTTTAAGAACTCTCACCAAATCAGCATGGTAGGTTCTCCCCTCCTCCTTATCCCCACCCTCTTCTTTACAAGCCAAGTTTAAGGGATAATTTCTTTACCAGGTCTTACATCTACTGAATTACTGCTAGGGTTGAGATCAGTGGTGAGGTTTCAAAAGGAGTGGAAAGAAACACATTAGTGAAAAAGTGCTGATGGTTCAATGTGTCAAACTTAAAAATAAAAACAGAGTTATTTCTGTGTTGTATGACAAAACCATCTTCCTTGCCTCACCAGCCTCAGGCCAGGACTAGAAAAGCCAGGGGGCTGTCTCCAAATCTTGAGGCTGCGTGTGGGATTCAAACTCAAAATATGCCCCACAGCAGGAACGTTTGGGAGACGTTTGACTTTGTAAGTAAGGGAATGAGCAGTGTTGCTTTCACCTCGGGTTGTTATTGTGCCAGGCTGTGTGTGAGGGCACGGGGCTGTAGGAGCAGATGTTCTTGTTGGAGTTGTTCAGATGGAGCAACGTGTCTTTGTGTCTTATTTCAAAGCTCTTGAAGGTTTGTTTTATGACAATGAGTGGCTTCGACAACACACCACATTCCTTATATAGAAATTAGAAAATTAAGCCCTTGTTTGCAATAATCATGATGTCTCTTCACATGTTTGGTCACATTGGGGGAGAATCTATGGCCAGAGAACCATATGAATGAAAAAAAAAGTCATATATAGCATGACATCTGTGCCGTGGCATTTGACCAGCAGATGTGATTTTTTTAAAGATGGTGTCCCCTGACTTCATTCCAAATTAAACTCTGTTTATTGGGAACTAGTTCAGCTCCCTCATGGTAGATCTGATGGGCATTTTAAGGGCAGTTGATTGTGTTTTCCAGACCAATTTCTTTTAAAGTACATTATGGTCATATTATGACCATTCTAAGATTGATGACCATAATTTGGGAACCATTATTTTCTCCTAAAACCCAATGTACGTTGTTTTTTTCTTTTTGGCTCCATAACACTAAGTGTCTTAGAATCACCCACTCTAGTGTAAAGATGGCGTCACTGAAGCCAGGCCACACAGGAAGTTAGTGGCAAGGGTGGGAACGTACACATGGTGGCCATTTTCAAAGCTTTTCCATGGACCCTGACCAGACACTATCGAATGATTTTCCATCCCTTGTAATTAAAACAGAGAGAGTTGACATTTTTCTCTGCTTGATATCTCCCCAAGCTTTTGGGAGGTGCTTGAGGATTTTTCTGGATGCCTGGGGCTTGTCTGGCTACTTCTCCTGACAGACCTGGACACAGCCCTGTGTGTGTCTGTCGCACTCA
>PVKE010014853.1:0-20465 GCA_004027555.1 Craseonycteris thonglongyai
AGCCAGAAAATTTGAAGAAGATTTTTGGAAATATGTCAACCGAGAAAAATATCCCAGTATCACCAAATGTAGCAAATATATCTATTCTTGTTTCGGATCTACATACCTATGCGAATCGGCATTTTCGTACTTGAAGCTAACGAAGACTAAACAACGTTCTGTCCTGACTGATTCCCATACTGAAGACTCATTATTATTACCTTTGTCAGGATATACACCTAATTATGATTCCTTGATTAGAGACATGCAAACTCAGTCTTCCCATTAATGTTAAGGCAACAAAGTAAATTCTAAATCTGTCTTCATCTGTAGCTACTTTGAATTAATAAATATGGTTAATAATTATCCATGTTCTTGTAATTCCCCTGGACATGAGTTTTTTGGCCCTTTAAATAATTGTTGTTGTTTTTTACGTAGGTAGATAAGCTGTATACCTATATTTCAGTACAAGGTGTACTCAGCGAGCTATTGATAGATTAGCAAAAAGTAAGTCATATTACTCTTTCATGATAAACTTTCCTGGCCCAAAAAAAACGCAAAAGTGAAATATTGAAATCAAATTATCAGCCATACTGTGCATTTTTATAACAACTTTTTCATATTTATAAACAAATAGTACAACAACTTATACATTGCAGTTGATAAAAAATTTAAATTGCATTTTAAGTTAGTACAAATCTATCTTGAAAAAGTGTCGGAAAATCGAATATTTTAGGTACTGCATGTATGGAATGCTGCTATCAAAAGTTGGGTCTGGAAATTTATTTTCTTCATGAGCCTATATCTCGAAAACTTAATAAGTGATTTAAAAAATAAAAAATAGTTTTGAACATATATTTTACTTATCTACCCATACCTCGCTGTAATGCACCTTATACTGAAACACAGTGTATAACCATAGTATGCATTTCACACCCCTTCTTCCCCCTTAGACTACGCCTATGACAACAAGTAGATCGCGACACACTTTTAAGATAAAAAGTAGATCTTATATACAGAAAAGTTGGCCACCCCTGCCATATATCATCAATTTTCAACATTGTTTTATTCCACACAGGTGGGCGAGGGCTGTGCAGGGTGGGAACTGAGCTAGGGGCCTCCAGCATGGGAGGTACACCCCCTCGAGCCAGGGGCCGAACTGGGGGCCTCCTGTATGGGAAGCACACCTCAGTTCAACATATGGGTCCACATGGGCCGGGGCTGGAATTCGATCCTTGGCCCCAGGGGCTACAAAGTGAGCACTTAACCCACTGAGCCATCCTGGCTTCCCCGACTGCAATACATTAGACAAAAGTTTAAAACTATGTAGTGTGTCTGTCAAAATAGTAACTATTTTTGCAATAAATGCACTGAAATGGAAATTAAATAAATGGCCTTGCAGCAAGCCATTCACTTTGAAAGTCAAAAGACATTATAATGAAAAAATTTTATTGAAAAAATAACCGGGACCTATGTGGGAGGCTCCCAGCCCAGTTCCTGCCCTGTGCAGCCCTGCACCCACCTGTGGAGTGAAACTATATGAAAAACTAATGCTGTCGACTATGGAGACTGCTCTGGGCCCTCCCCCTTCTCTCTGTCTATCTCTCTGTCAAAAAACAATAAAAATAAATAAATAAATAAATAGATAGATAGATAAATAAATAAATAAATGAAATCTGCAGAGTCCACAAAACACGTGCAGACGCCTATATCCACAGCCAGGGGCTCGGAGGCAGGAGGGGTCAGGCCACAGGCTGTTTTCCGCTGGGAAAGTGGCCAGGCCACAGGCTGTTTTCCGCTGGGAAAGTTGCCAGTCTATTTATTCCACAGTCCCACGACTTTCCACTAGGCCAGAGAACGTGGCCTCACAGTGTGGCAAGCAGCTGCTCAGGACTGTGCTGAGCGCCCGGCTCTCCCGGCAGATGAGTGGGGCTGGATGTGAATGGAGGCTTGTGCTCGACAAGGGGAACGAAGCTCTGCCCAACAAGGAAGGGCTCTCACGTCTACGAGGAGGGTCTGCGCTGCGCCCGAGGATCCAAGGACGCCCACATCCCAGCCCTGATCCAGACATGGCCACTTCCTCCTTCACAGGCACCTGACACCCACAAAACCCTTTGTGAACTTCTCCGGGGGAGGATGTGGGACAGCTTTCTAATGCCCTCTGCCACCAAAAACAATGTATCCACACAGACACTGAGACACATGCAGATGTCCACTTCCCAGAACACTTTTCCTTCCTATGACTACAGAGCCCCCAAATCCAGCCACCCCCAGGCCCAGAGACGTGCCTCAAGGGCACAGACCGGGTGTATTCCTGGGTGTTGTCTCACAAACTGAGAAGGCAGGGGTAACGGGACTGGTTCCTCATGCATCTTAAGTCCACTCTCCTCGATCACACTGATGGGTCCCAGGCTGGGAGAGGTTCTGTGGGCACGAGGTGGTGGACGACCTGATGGCCCAGCCCACTGTGTGAGGAGGGCTGAGTGGGGACCAAGGAGCAGCTCTCACAAAGTCTCTGCGGGCTCAGCTTCTACACACCTGGGAAAGGCCTGAGTCACGCCCAGCAAGGGAGCAATCTTTGGTGCCAGAGCCAGAAAAGGAGCAGCCCCGCTTGCACCCTTGGTGTCCACAGGGGGACAGTCCCAATCTCATCACCAAAGGTGAAGGCCTCACCCTGCTCAGGAGACCCAGGCAGTGAGGAAGGAGTGTAGCCAGAGGCACTGCAGTGCATCTGTGATGTTGGCTTGGGACAGGGATCCTCTAGTGTAAAGTGCTATTGTCCTCAGTGCAGGAAAGAAACAGTCTTGTGGGGAGAGGCAGCAACACAAGGAAGATGCCCAGAGTGAGCCTGGTAGGAACCCAGTACTATGTGCTGCATGAGTCTCCAACCTCTGCAACCCCTGACAGTGTGCGTGCCAGAGCTCAGGACACCAACAGTACATGTGGTCACGCTCAGATGTGCAGACCCTCCTGACAAGGAGAGTCTCATCCTTGTCCAGCTCCATAGTCCCACAGAACCTGATTCGGAAGCTGCTAGGACACCTCTCGGTCCCCACCCAAGGGAAGTCAGTCACTCTGGCCTTGTGTGGAGTCCAGTGGAGCAGAAGCCTCCCCCGGGGGCAGAACAAGGGTTTCTGAAAGCCCAAGGGAGCCAGCCCAGCAGGCCCCATCCACTTGGAACCCACAGCTACTGCTCCATCCCGGTAGGTACATGCAGGGCAGAGCTTCCAATCCCCCTCCCCCAAGGACACGAGGAGAAGCCGGGTTTCCTTCCGCATCTTCAAGGCTCTGATTCCAACCTAGACCAGACTGGATGCCCACCAAAGTTACAGCTCCGGCAGTCCGCAGGCGAAGTGTCTCCTAGTCACACATTACAGGAAAGGTGTCGCTTCTTACCACACAGAAGCCAAGTTGGAGTGCAAGTGCAGACTGTGAGGAAACCTCGAGGACCGTGCTGTCCAGTACTGACGCACCACGTGCTGCTCCAGCCAGCTGCGGGCATCGGGCTCATCTAGCGGAGGAAAGCCGAAGTGTAAGCTGTAAGAACTGCCGAGACAAGCGACCAACTTTGCCACGATGTCCCGACTTACGCCTCCATTCCAATATTCAACAGGAAAAGGCTCTTTAAAATAATAGCTACCTGCCAAAACCTATGTATAGAGAAACCTTTAAAATCCTATACGTAGACACCTATGCAACATTTAATTAAATGTCATTGGCTAGATACTAAAAATATGACTCCACTTTAAAATGACTCCATGAATAAAAAGTCACAGACAGTAGGCTGAATAATAGTAATGCTAAAGTAATCTTTGATCGTAATCAATAATCATAAAAGAAACTGAAATGCTTCCAAACACCCTCAGGACTAAGAATTAAATACCTTATACAAGTGGTTCCAGAAAACAGAAAAAGAGAAAGCTGCCTAACACTTTACGAGGCTACTATAACCTTGCTTCTAAAACCAGAGAAACACATGGTAAGAAAAGTAGTTAAAGGAAGACTAAAGATGAAAAATTCCAAATTAAAGAAAAGCAAACGCGAGTTCCGGTCAAGATGGCAGAGCAGGTACATTGTACTGGCCTCCTCCCATGAGCACTTCAACAGTACAACCGAATCATCAAACCACCCTCGAGACCCCTCTGCAATCTAGCTGCACAGAACTCCTATAACGAGGGATACATGAAAGAGGCCATGTGCAGACTGACAGAGACGTGAAATGGACTGGTCCCTCACACACATGTAGCAGCTACAAATTGGGAGAGGTAGCTTGGCTGCCGAGGTCCCCCTGAGGAGCGAGGGATTGCCCCACACAGGGCTCCCCAGCCCAGAGTTCCAGCGCAGGGAAGAGAGGTCCCCATAACCTCATTCTGTGAAAACAGAATGGATTCCATCCAGGAGAGAAGAGGGCAGCTACGGACCCAGGAGTCCTTTTAAAGGGTCTGTGTACAGACTTACTAGCTCGCCTACACTTGCCCTAAGCTCCAGCACAAGGACAGCAGCTCAAAACCACCAGGGACTAGTGATGATGATGTGCCTGAGCTGATAAATGCACACTCGGCCCTGAAGGTCCAACTCAAGAATTGGAAAGGAAGAACAAGAGAAAATCAAACAATCTTTAGGATGCTAACATCAGCTTTAACAACTGTGTGTCCATGTGGTAAGGTTCCAGTACAGTGCACAGAGCCTGGTCACACACCCCTGGTTCTGGGGCGAGTGTCAGGGCTCTGGGACCACAGAAAAGCATGGTCATCAGGCCTTTGTCTCTTTATCCACAAAGTAAGAAGTATGATTAGATGATCTAATCTCTAAGGTTGCTTCCAGCTCTTTCTAAATTATACCAATTCATAGTTCTTCACTAAAAACTGGAAGAGCAGACATTTAAATTTAAAATGAAATGCTACAGATCTCTTTCTTTCAGTTGCCAATTTTAGCAAAGTCAATCCTCCAGTAAAAAATAAAGTATTGAAGAAAACGAAGTTCTCAGAGCTGTAAGAAAGGAACAACATTGCACTCTGAATCCCTTTTCAACACAGAGTGAATGGGAACTTACCCATACCTTCAAAAACATGGACCTGAGCCCCAGCACTTGCCTCGCCTTCTAGAGAATCCCCCCTGAGCAAAGGAGGCCAGCCTCCAAGAACACACCGTACCTTTCCAGACAGCACGAGGCCCTGGCTTTCTGTGTGGATCTGGTTCTTCTAACGGTGTCCTGTCCACCTGAATCCCAGAGTCCTCTCTGCTTAAGGACTGCTGGTCATCCTCACCTTCACTTTCTTCAGACCAATTCTGATGAAAAAGGAAAACACAACTCCCCCTGAGAGTGTAAAACAGCTGAAGCTATTTGTATGGACGAGGGCTATCTGGAAAGGATCCAGCCATGGACTATGACACAGGCATTCATGGCTGGACTTTTTCCGGACAGCCCTTGGAGACCCATAATAAACTAATTTCCTGAAGAGTTTTTGTATGTGTTAAGTTGTTCCTGTTTATGTTAAGTTACCACAGGGCAGAGGACCCATAAAAACCATTTATAAAACCTGGCAGGTATTTAGAGTTTTAATAGCAAAACTACTGCCACTTACCGGTGTGTCCATATTTGGATTAAAGTCAATTTCTTCACCTTCCATCAAGTAACTTCCCCAGTCAAAATCATCTTTCTTTTCTAAAATGTAACAGAAGAATTTCATCAGCTTTGTCAAAAATATGTGAGAGAAAAAAAGAAAACTAAAACTATGGGAAAAGTCAAACAAAATTCAAAATAAAATGCATTTGGGAAATGAAAGTTCAAAAAAACACTGAAACACTCAACAAATGATACGTTAATACAATTTAAATTTTAATTTCTTCATCTTCAAAAGTAGTTTTTCTCTCTATATACCTGAAAGTAGTTTAACTTACAAAGTCAGAATGTGTATTTTAAATGAAAGCCCGCAATTGCATCCAATGAAAGAGAAATATTTTAGTTTCAGATTTTTACAATGTTTTATAAAATCTCAATGTCTAGTCATTAAGTAATAAAACCAACTGCTCGTTTACTTGCTAGATAGTGAAGGATCTGATAACATACCCACTTCTTTATCTCTGGGTGTTTCCACATAATTGCTGTTTGAAGGAGAGTCAGACAGACACAGAAGAAGTGACAGAATGGAATAGTGTGCATCTGTCTGTAAAACAAACAAACAAAAATGAAGCGTATGAATCACAGAGGTTAGGAAGAGCTTTCTAAACTAGTCTGAGTAAAGAAAAGATAATCCCACGTTATGTCCCAACATTTTTCATAGTTGGGAAAAACATGAATTACACCTGAATAAATCCTAATCTTGAAACTATTTTTATAGTTCAACTGTGTACATATAAGAAATCTGTCAACACGTATTGCCTGAATCACAAGGAGGAATCCTCAGACAAACCTACACTGAGAGACAAGCTACCAGATAAGTGGCCCGGGCAGTTCCTAATGCCAAGGTCAGGAAAAAAGAAATGCTGAGCAACTGTTCCAGGTTCAAGGACACCAATTGGTGAACATGACCAAAGGGTACACAGGAGTTCCTTTTACGAGGGCTTAACTTTTACATGTTTTAAAACTTAAAGTATATTTTTGAAATCACATTTAAAGAGTTAGTATAAAACAAAAATAGCCCAAATCTGCTAAAAGTCGTCAACTATGCATGGAAAAGAGAGGATGTGGGTTAAAGTCAAGGAGTAAGAGAAGTCTCTGCCGCCTACAGCCTGAGTGGGCTCCCCCTATTACACGTCCTGTAGCATCCGATACACATCTTTGCGGGGTTTCTCCTAATCATCATGAAATAACTATCTGGTGACACCATGTCTTGTTTATTCTGTATGCCTACCACCTAGGGTCAGAGTGGACACTTGGTAAGCTTACCTGGGAATGATAAATATATCGCTAATAAGATTGCAAGGAACTGCCCCTTTTTTGGTCATTTCTCACCTGCTTGGATATGCCACAGCGAAAAGAACTTTTATGCCACCAAGAAAAGTGATCTGAAATGTAAATGAACAGTACGGGGTGGTGGGGGGGGTAGGTGCTGACCACCATCTCGAACACCCACATACAACTAAAGTTGGTCCCCTGCATACTTGGACGCCCAACAGCCAGCTGGCACTTCAACAACTCGGGTTTGAACTGCATGGCTCCACTGAAGTATGTGGGTCACTGCATGGGAATGGATCCACGCAGTATCACCCACGATGTTCAAGGGTCAATGAAACACAGTGAGAAAATAACTCTCACTACAGAAACCCACTGTTTAGTAACAGCTGCTGTGAAATACGTGGCTTACTGTGACACGCTCATAGGTAAGTTCACAATGCTTGTTGCTTGCATTCCTAATTATATTTTTTTGTGGGGAATGTCTCTGCACACCTGAAAGTCACCCGTGAAAGAGGAAAGATGTGTGTACAGAAGCAGCAAGGACGTACTGCCCCCTTCAGAGCATCCTACTTGGCTGAGGACCACAGCCATTGCCCAGTAACTTCTGGAGATGCCCAGGAGCAGTGTGTGGTCCTGGGAGGGGGGCCCGGATGAAGCCATTTCCCCTCCTGCACCCTGTTCATTTCTTTCAATAACATCTATAATGCAGTGTGACACGTAAAAATCTCATTAACTGAAGTTATCACCAAACTACCAATTAGCACTAATACTCAAAACACAGGCTATAACCAGCCTCATACTATACTTTGACCAAAGTCACTAACTGTATGAAAGAAAAAGGAGACCGCTAGGAGTTAGGACCGTGGCACTTACATTTAGAAGATAGAGACCAAGCTTGTCCAATAACCCGATTAAAAATGGTAACACACGCAGCAGAGATCTCACCACAGAATGCATACCTTTACTTCCTTTCTGCTGGAAAGTGGCGCATTTAGAAACTCCTCAGTTAACCGCTTCCAACTCGCAGCTTTTCTGAGATCAGAATGAATGATGAGTTTTTCATAAATTCTAAAATATATCCAAAAAAATCAAAGGTTATAAAGCTGTATCGATAGATAAACATAAATACAGATATTTCTAAATATGTACATACAGACACACTGACTTACCCTTCTATTGTCTTTTCTATTTTGTGGCTGTTGACATCCAAAAACCGATGAAACCTGAAAGATGAAATGTGATTCTCACCTCGACCTTGTCATACAGCTGACGAAGTAGACTGGTATCACTGCCCTCCATTCCCCCAACCCCCTTATACCAGAAGTGCCCCCTCAGCACCCACAACACCTCCACCACCGAGGCCGACCACCACTGCATCTCAGAGAGCACTTGAACTCCCTTCTGGAGGGCCCCAGGCCACGCTGAGTGGCCCCAATCCTGTTCGCTGCCGCCTTTGTCTTCCCATAATGCCCTGCATCTAAGTCCAGCACAGAACAGTCTGTATCAGGGGTTCCTAATTTTTTCTGCCACCGTGAAGCCCAGTGAATTCTGGGGACCCTTTCTCAGAACACTGTTTTTAAATAATAAAATGAAATACAAAGGAAACCAAGCATACTGAAATACTGGTATGAAATTATGAAGTAGTTTTAAAAGTTTGTGATAGAGTAAGAGACCTTTCTTTATTAAAGCGTAAAGTAAGATCTAGCAGTAGGTCCAAACCACCATTTGAAGTAACATTAAATAATATTCAGAAATCTCTGCAACAGCTGTAACAAGATGTGAAATATGTGATTTACTGGTGACACACTCATAGGAAAACTAATATTGCTTATTGCTTTCACCATAATTGAAAGACATGCTACTTTCTAGGTAGAGGTTAGTATAATGTTTTTCTTGTCCGAATTCATAACACCTGAATTCTATCTTGAGGTCCTCGTGTTCAGAACTCCTATTCTACATCAGATAGAATATAGAAAAAATGACTGGGGAGAAAGCATTTATGGTCTTCTTTGTGTTCCATCTAAGAACTGAGTTTATTATTTCAGAAGCTGGGTGGGCTTTTAGATCATCTATTCCCGCTAGCCTCTTCTTGCAGGATCATGAAGGCTGATCACCAAGATTTCAGATTTTGAAAAACTTTCCTGTTCACAAAGACCGCTTCTGAAAATAAGCAGGCAGAAGGCGCGGCCGAGTCATGGGCATGGCTGGAGGGTCTCAGGCTTGGCGGGCACCATGAGACCAGAGGCAGTGGCTGGAGGAGCTGCAGAGGTGGGGGGTTACGTCTGTCACTGCCTGGGGAAGGGTCCCAGAAGCCACCGCTGCCATCGGCCAGAGAGTCCCACACCATGGAGGCTTTGGATCCTGACACCCAGAAACGTTGGTCTGACTAGAACTTGAAGTGTGCTTGACTCACAACTTCTGGATCAAAGGGGGTCTTTGGGTTTCCACATCCCGTAAGACTGTGTTTACCCAATTCAGAGCGGCAAGAGTATTCGCAGAATTCTATGGGAAAAGTGCTGGACAGTTCCCTGTGCAAGCCACAACTCACATCAACAACAAAGTATATGATCCAGAGGAGGGAGAACCCAAGGAAGAAGCCCCCCAGCCCTCTGACCTTCAGCACCAGGAGGTGCAAAATGCTGAGAAAAACAGCTCAGGAGGAACACCAGAGACCAGGTGACACACCCAGGACACAGGTCCTGAGGCGGATGTCACAGTCTGGGTGGTGAGGGTCTGCTTCCCCATGGTGACTCTCCCAGGAGTATCCAATGCTCCTTATCCAAATCAGTGGGGTCTCCCTCTCACATCAGACCTGCCTCACATGTGCTCTTGGGGACAATCTGTGCCTAGACACTTTGCATTTCCCCTGGGTGGACGGGGTCAGGGGCCACTCTATCTTTGAATGGCCAGCACTCTACTCACAGCAAGACCTGGGCTTTCATTTTTTCTGGGAACTCTTCCTTGGGGCACTCATGCATATTGTTCAGAAAGGATTCTAGGACCAGGAGGTTTGTGTCACCACAGGGTCTTATCAGGTAGGGCCAGCTTTGTCACTCTGCTGTTCAATTGACAGATGGCTCCAATATAGATGAATAACTCACACATGCCTCTCACGTAACCTCAGACTCCTCATGTAGCTATGACTGCTTTTGTAAAAATGATTTCGATATTGTCCAAGGGCTGAGGTGGTTGTTTAGTGGCATTCTCAAAAAAATTATTTATGGAAATCCAAACAAAACCCAGTGATTCCCAGAAGAGTAACAGAAATAAAAAGAGATGGATTTCTAGAACACAGTCCTGGATAAAAATGTATTAAGGTTGTTGGTGTATGAACAGGGAGCAAAAGTTGAACTCTGCATTGGGGATGATGTAGGGTTTGTTACCTGAACAACTGTTTTCAAAGCACGTAATGTAAAATCCTTTTACTCTTTAGACATTTGAATGACCTCATGAGTGTATTCCTGAAGGCTTTTTACTTACTGATCTTACATATGATTGTCTTCCTGTGTCCAGGGCATTACATACGTTTCTGCTTGAAATAATTTGAAATAAAAACGAAACAGGTAGAATATGAACACGTCCTACATCCTTTCAGTGATAATTCCATTGCACGTCATGATCATAACAGCACTGTCTCACTGACACCTTCCACAAAGAAAACCAGAGCTCCGGGGGCTTCTCCTACCATCAAAACTAAAGCTTGAAAAATGAATGACAGGAGAGGCTGTATTCGCCCCGCCCCTCCCCGTCCGGCCCCGCCCCGACGCCGGGCACGCACCTGAAGTTGGACCAGGCGAAGTTTAGGGAGAGCTGGAAGTTGGGGTCCGCCTCGTCCCGGAGGCCCGCTACATGGCGGACGAGCTCGCGCACGTCGCGCTCCAGCAGTCGGTCCAGGCGGCTCCCTGACAGCATGGGCCGCGCCATGTTCCTCCCGCTCCCCCGCTCTCGCGAGAGTTCGCGCTCCCTCCGCGCCGCTTCCCGAGAGTCCGCGGTCGCTCTCGCGAGAGTTCGCGTTCCCTCCGCGCCGCTTCCAGAGAGTACGCGGTCGCCCTCGCGAGAGTTCGCGCGCCGCTTCCCGAGAGTCTGCGGTCGCTCTCGCGAGAGTTCGTGCTCCCTTGCAGTTGCTCTCGGGGGAGGTACCTGCTGCAGGTGGCTCTTTCCTGGTGGGTGGCCCTGGTCTTTGGCTTCTAGTTTTCCCAAGTAAATATGGAACATTCTGCCTTCCAGCCTCCTGATGATGCTGGTGGTGGAGCCTTCGTGCATATGGGAACGCAGCACACAGGACAGTCACAGACCCCCCCATACGCAGGAGGGGTAGACACAGGCAAGGAGCCATGGGTACGGAAGACATCCTGGGCTGGGGAGGAGGGTAGGTCTGTAGGGAGTTTCAGAAGGTCAATGCAGAATGATAAGAGCAGATGTGCAGTGCGTATCAGTTTGCCCTGCCCTCTAGGTGATACCTGATGATCTGTTATGGCTCAGGGCCCCAATTCCATTGAACCTGCATAGTTCAAAGGAGGGCCCGAAGTTTCTCTTCAGGCAGAACATCAGTTCCTCCTGAGCTCAAAACAATGCGCACGTGGCAGACACACATCTTGGAGTGACGTGTCCTGAGCCCCCACACCTTCATTCTTAAATTGCTTCCATAATAAAGGGGAGGCTGGGATCGCTCAGCAGTTAGGCGCTTGCCTCCCAATCAGGAGGTCTGGGGTTCGATTCCCGGCCCTAGCGTGCAAACCTCATGCTGAACTGTGCTGCAACTGCTAACGACTGGGATGGCCCAGTGGTATAGGCTCACCTCCCACGTGAGAGGCCCCCAGTGCAGACCCTGCATCAGGCCCTACACCCACCTGTGTGGAATGAAACCATGTCACAACGAATGGCTACAGCTATGGAGACTGCTCTGGGCCTCCCCCTTCTCTTTCTCACCTCTCAAAACAATAAAATAAATCTTTAAAAAAAAAAAAAATCAAAACACTGAAAGGCCTGCCTTCTTTCTCCTGAAGCAGCAATGGGAAATGTGTGGGGGAAACTGAAGTCAGCGGTCAAAGGTTTCCAATCAAAACCTCAACAGAAATGTCTAAACTTGACCTGGAAATGTGATCGGAGGGCTCCCTTTCAACATTTTCTCAATGGGGACGATGTGGCCACCAGTAAGATGTCCGGAAGTCTGGTTCTGACGCAGGGCCACGCTCGGCCTCTTGCCTTTTTCAAGGTGGAAACCACTCCCCACCAAAGCCCCCCGCGCCCTGCCTCAGGCTGCTGGGCCGCTCGCCCCTTCCCGGCCCGAGAACACTTCGCTCTGGCTTTGGGGTATCACACGGGGCACAGGAGGTTGAGGTCACTCCTCTAAGGTAATATAGGACAAAATGCAGCTACAATCAGGCTAGACCTTGTATTCTCCCGTGAAATAGCTTGATGTAGCCCTTCATGCATCAGTGATGTAGTGTGTGTCTACTGGGGGCCAGGCAGACCTTTCCGTCTCTGGAATGTAGCCGTAAACAAACGGTGATTCTTGTGAAACGTGTGCTTTTTATTAAAATGGGTGAGATAGATGGAAGGAGACAAGGGTATTTCTATCTAAGCAGACCCGGAGCTTCTCAGCCGGGTTGCTGCCGCTGCTCTAGGCTTGCTGTGATGCAGAGACTCCCCGAGGCTGCGGCCAAAAAGCGCAGCAGGCCTGGCCACGGATGCCTTAGTGTCCCCGCACGGCTTCTCCCAGCTGGGCCAGGGGCTGCCTGGCCCTCTCCCTGCGCCCTGGGGTGTGCATGGGGCGCTGGGGCTGAGGTGGACACTTAGGAGGCCATTGGCACTTTTCTAGGCAGCAGCATATACAGCAGGGATGACCCCAAAGGTCAACTTTGACCCTTCCTGAGAGAGGCCATCCCTCCGTCCCCCGGACGTCTGACAGAAGCCGCTGTCCCCTTCCATTGCACTTGGGGAGCCCGGCCTCCCCTACCCAGACCGGCCCTGGCTCCTAAACCGCAGGGGGGTTGGTTGCGGCCCTCACTCGTGTGCTGGATCCTCTGTGGGCATCTGGCCTCCTGGATGGGGTGTCCCCAGGCCCTGCCTGAAAAAGCCTTGCTCCAGGCTCCCCAACTTTCCCCTCAGCCTCCCAGGCAATAAATACCTCCCCATCCTGGAGCAGGGGCGCTATCTGAGCCCATCCAGCAAGATCCTCAGCAGAAGTCGCTCTCCTGCCAGTCCTGCGGCCCCCAACGGGATCATACAGGGTGTCGCAGGATTGTGTTTTCCCTTTTCCACACCTACGCACACTCTCCCATCCCCAAGAGCCGGTGCCCGAGGGCCTATGCGAACCTGTGAGTCCTAAAACCTGACTATTAAGGGATTTCAGTCATGAGCGCCTTCAAAAGACATATTCTAAAATTGAAACAGTGTCTTCAGACATCTCGCTCTAGCTGTGGGAGGCACGTACGAAGGGCACCAAACATCCGTGAGAGAGGTGGGCCTTCCATTTCCCTTCCTTCTCGGACCCTTTTAGAAAGTTACTAATGAACGGTGACCAGGTCAGTCTAACCTGAATAATTACTCTCTGAGTAATAAATAACCTTGCTAACGCTTGCTAAACAGGAAATACCGTTACATGCAACCAGTGCATGACTTGGACAGCTACTCATTTGAGGTACAATACACAAATACCTGTTCAACTACAAAAAAAGGCAGTTACATGCCCATAATTTGACTTCAATACAGTAACAGCCAATCTCTCCCAAGCATATTATGATTAGAAATCCTGATCACAGAAGCAAAGTGTATAAAGTATAAAATAGCAACTTAAAGAAAATTAACAGTTCCATCACCCCGATTCTGAGGTTGGTCTAATTCTTTTTACTACAGAAAAAGAAAATGGGACCAGTGCCTACTAGCATATACTTATTATTCAAACAGAAATATCCCTTTGAAAAATCAAACAAACACCAACTACTATAAAGTATACACTTTATTAAACATTCCAACAATAAACCATATTTACATATTATATAAATGTATGAAATCTTACTACAAAATAGAAAAAATAACCAGCCTTGACTAAAAGAATCACACTCTAGGGAATTGCTTTACCTACTGAAAAACCTTCTGTTTTGCACAAATTTATAATAATTTATATAAATTGTTTTCTGAATTCGATGGTTTTTTAATATTCCACACAATTCTGATGACCTGGTAAATAGGTGTGCATTAAAACCTTGGTAAGAATGAAAGCATGTTTCTGCATAGAACTTGGTTTGGATAGGAAGACAATTTCCTTCTGTTCCTTCCAATGGCTTTTCCTGTGACTTCTATCGTTTTTCTGGGCTTGTTCTTGACTCATCCCTTGGGCTTGCCAGGGGAGAAAGCAGCCTAATTTCTACTGGAGGAGGTTATTTTCTTTGCTTGCTTGGTTTGGTTTCTGTCTCCACTCTCCTTACTTTTGGCTTCCCTGCACTTTTTATGGATTGAACATTGCCTTGCAGCTGATCTGCACATTCGGGTGTATGAGGCATGTTTCGCCTCTTGGCCCTTCGTGCGGGAAGTGAAGCGGTTAATTGAGAAGGTAAACCTGAAGCCGATTTGTTCGGCTGTTCAGAAGCCCCTGATGTTTTAGCTTTCTCCCTCCTTGGACGTTTCAACACAGGAGGAGAAAATAAAGACTCACGTTTTGGTTCAGAAAAGTCAGGGGCCTGGTTCATCATTTCCTCATTGGTGCATGTTTCTAATTGTTCTCCTCTTGAGCATAATGCACATCTTTGGCCTTGATCTCTGGTCCTCTTTCTGTTAGAGCTCATCACTCCCACAGATTCCTTCCTTGGCATAAAACCGGATTTTCCTAAAGCTGGTTTTCCAATGCCAGTACTTTTGCTGGTAGCTGGGGGTTTTCGTGAAGATTTCGTTTGGATGCTGAAGGCTTTGCTCTTCTTGGGACTTCTGTCTTCCTTCAGAGCCTCAGCTCGTACGTCTTGGGATGGATGGACTTTTCTTGGTCTACCACATTCCCTGAGTGTCACAGGCACGTCAAATTCTGCTTGAAGCGCCAACTGCGGTGAATCACGTTTAGCGTCTTTGATAACATCTGATGCCCCACCATCTCCCTTTGTCACCCTTTCATCACATTGAACAGGCAGTCGCTGTTCACTGGGTTTCCCATCTTGTTCACGTCCTTTGTCTTCAGAGGCTTGTAAACCAGCACCTCTCCGTTTTCTGGTACTTCTGCTAGGATTTGTTACTTGACTAACTTTTACATCATGTGCAATTTCAACACATTCCTGCGTTTCTACGGATGTTTCCATCCTTTTAGGAGTCGTTTTTCTAACAGACGGAGGCTTCACTTCTTTTCTCAAAGAAGTTCCTTCTGTTGATGCTTCCAGCACCCGCGATGATCTTGACGTTGGATGTGCCATAGAACGAATGCATTCTAACACGTCTTGATTCATTTGTCGCTTTCTCTTTCCTCGCCTCGCAGTGAGAGGATTGGGAGGTATTGGCTGAGATAGTCCTTTAGTGTCAGAATAGGTACTTTTCGACGCCTTAGAGATATCTTTGGTTTTCCTAGTTTTCTTCATCACTGAAAGCCCTGGCACCTCAGGAGTAGCGACATCTCCTGACTCTTCCGGATGCACTGGTGGGACATCCAGGTTCTGGACACGCCCTCTTGTGCAAGTCCCGGAGGAAATTATGTCATCAACCTGGCTGACATCGATAGTACTTGTTTCCTGAACGGTCTGAAATGTAGATTTGACTAACTCTGGATCCATTAGAGGTATGTGTTCATGAATGGGCTGTTCCATTGTACCTGAAGCCATCGCTTTACTGCTTGTGTCTTGCGTTGCATCTAGTACATTTCCTGCACTTGCTACCTTTATGGATTCAGGCACATATGGTAACATCTCTATCTTTTGGGACTCTTGATCACTAGTCATGATAGATGGCAATTTGGCAACATCATCATTTTCCACAGTTGTTGTGTTAGCTGCTTTAGTTAACACTTCAGGGGCTGCAGAATCTCCTGTCTCAACCTGTCCCTCTTCACCTTCTGATGTCAAGGTCGAGTTGCACTGAGTCACTAAAAGGTCCCCATCTACTTCAGCAATGTCACACTCAGCGGAGTCTCTGTTATCAGGCAAGTCACAGACCTGTTGTTCTCCCATCTCAGAATTACGCTGAAGCTTTAGAGTTCCCGAGGGATACTCCTGGCAGGAAAGACTCCTAGCCTCTTGAAAGTCAAGCTTTTCATGTTCTGTCACAGGAACATCTTGAGCGTCAGGAGGCTCGTCAGACATTGGAGGCTTTTCTTCTGGTAAGCCAACATTTGCTTTCAGAACCTCAGCTTCTCTTTCACGATCTTTGTTTAAGGCCAGTTCTGGTGTCTGCTCAAGCCTATGTTCAGAGATCACAGGACTTTCAGGGAGAATGGGCCCAGAGCTTCTGTCATCCCCAGGGGTATCCGCCACTGCGGCTCTCACTGTAGACACTTCCTCTTCCTCTGAAACTGGTACCTTGGACTTCGGGGTGAGGATTTTCCCTTCCTGGATGGATGGCACACAAAGGGAAGCTCCTACTCCTTGAGTGGGGCTGAGGTGACTGAATTCTGAAGGTGACTCTTCTGCAGTGAGGAGACCCTTTGTATCTGCGTCTCCTAACATGCCCATTTGCTTCTCCGAGTCTAGAGGAGTCACTTCTGATTCCAACGCCTCCATATCACTGCCCTTCTCGGTTGGCCCAGCGATAGTAGTAATTGATTCAGTGGAGGAGTTTGCTGGCTGAGAGGTCATGAAAACAGCTTCAAAGTCTTCCACCAATGGTGCATCCTGGTAGTCTGAGGTAGTCTGGTCTGATCCAGATGAAGCATTGCTGTTTTCTTTGCTCACTTCCAGTTTCTCCAGGCGTTGTGAAGGCACATCTTGTGACGTTCTGGAGGGTGGCACAGAGGGAGATGGTAAAGGTGTTGTTTGAAGACCAGACCTTTGGATGGATTGAGGAGTGAACTCAGTGAATCCAGAGGAAGGAACTGACATGGCCAAAGTTTTAGCTTTTGGTAACGGACTGGATGTGAAGCACAGAGGAAATCGTGGGGAGGTTTGATGGATAAACCCCCCACATTCAGAAAGCTGGGAAACAGGGTGAACAATCCCATCTAGCAGTCTAGAAACCTTTTGTGCTACATGGGAAATTGGTGTTCCAACAAATGTCCCAGGCAGCTGTGGGTGTGAGAGAGAATGTAAAACAGGCCATGGCTCTCTTTCAGGACGATTGAAGGCTAGGAGGCTCGTTTGAGGTTCGCGGCTTGTCCAAAGCTCTCCAATTTTAGATAATGCATTATTGATGAAAGTAGAGCTTGTTAACACGTCCCCTATGACAGCTCGGTTCAGAGCTGCTGATAATGGTTTGGGCTGAGAAACTCCTAGAAGAACCGATGATGGTGGCAGACGACGGTACGGCTTAGCTCGCTCAGTGGCTAATTTTCGCTGGATTCGAGGAAGGGTTTTCCCATATTGGTTGACTATGGAATTTCGAGCCAGTGATCTCTTCTGCAAACGAGGATCAGTGTCCTTCTTAACGTGAGTCTTCAGAGCTTGGCCCAGCGTCAAGGCAGAGATGAAATGGGCATTCTGCAGATGGTGAACAAAAAGGAATTCATGACTCTCAACACTCGTGCTGGACTTGAGAAATCTCACCAAACACGCCTGTTCAGTGTCTGTAAACGGTAGTTTCAATAAGTCCTCCAGTAAGCCCATTTCCTCACAGATTTTGTACATGTGTTCCAGTAGTTCTTCTATATTCAACCCAGTAGAATGTTGTCGCAGGAAGCGCCAGGCCTCCAGCATGCAGCGATTAAAAAGCAACACAGTGAGTTGAAGGATAACATCACTATCGTTGCACACACTTGGCTTCATTGTTCGAATGTATCTGAGGGCTTGTCTGTGCTCACCCTGACCCAGGAGGGCGTGGACAATCTTGGAATGTTGCCATGACTCAGGTTTTCCAGCACCTGGGTGAAGCAGAAGATTCAAGCCACACTCATAGTCATTATGATCTATCAGCCAAAACCCTTGAATGCATTTCACGTGGCCCCAAGAAATGGCAAAAGCAGTTGAAAAGGATTCAACGAAGGCATCTGTTTTGTTTGGGAAGGAATACATAATATCGAGTAGCCAGTAAATGGTAACAGCATATTTGTTTTCTACAGCAATGCTTTTGAGCAGGTATATGTCAAGTAGTGCGTGTAGACTAGAGGGAGGATATTTTCCCGCACCTTGTTCATCCCGTTTCCACAACTGCTCCACTCGATCTCCTAACTGAGACACCATATCATCAATCATCAGGCAATCCGGGTCCCACCTCCCTCTTGATAAATGCTCACACTGCTGTCGACGACTGGTGTAGTAGTTCTGAAATACAGGGTAGTTGTAGCATAACCTTGGCAATCGCACAGCGTTATCTAAGCCCTCTGGTAAAAGCCCAGAATGAGAGAACCAAAGAGTCACTTGTGCATATTGACAGATAAGCCGGGAAGCCTCATACTTATCGTTTAAGTCCATCATACTGTGAGTGATAGTGTGGGCCGTCTTTACAAAACAGCGCAGGATGGAACTGAGGTTGCTAAGAAGGGAATGGCACCGTTGGATGGACTGCAGAGTTTGCGGATCAATGAAATGACACGAACCATCAAATAGAGGCATACAGGCCCTGTCAAATTCCTCCTTTGTAAGAATCACTTTGTTCCATGTCCACTCAAGAGTAAAGTGTATACTAGCAACAGAATGTGGTTCTTTCTCTGTTGCCCACCTTTGGATACATCCAGTCAAAAGTCCCAGGGAACTTGTATGAATTACTGCTGATAATATAGCTTCTAACTGTTCTTTCTGACTCAGACTGGGATGTGGAAGGTCTCGCAGTCTTGGTGAGAGAAGGCCGGCCACAAGAGGTTGATCGTTACCAGCCAAAATGTGTTCACTGAGAGATGGTCCCCATTGCTTTAAAAAGCTCAAAGCCTCCTTCTGAATACCACTACAAGTTATATGAACAACTCCCACGTTGAACAAACAGGTGGCATCGAAATTGTAAGTACTTGAGTTAAAAAGCTTCTCAGGAGGTGGATGTAAGGGAAGAATTCCTCGACTTAAACTTCTCTCAAGTACTAATATATCCAAGATGTAATGTGGAGAAGCTGCACTTATAGCAGAATCCAGTGACCACAATGCAAAATAAGAGCAATTCTGGAGATGCTCTCCTGACTGTAAGGAACCTGGCATCTGTGCATGATACCAGCAATTTATGTCAAAAAGCCCCAAATATACGGAAGGCTTTTCTTGTCCATACTTTTTCACCTGCCAGGTAAAGACGGAAATACTGGTGTCAGGTGACTGAACTTGACCCAGGCCTCTCTGCCTGTCATCGGGAGATGAAAATTTCTCTATACTCTGGCACCCCAACAGTTTGGTATTACCAGTCCATTCCCCCAAAGGAAACATACCGTCTGTGAGGTCCAGTGTAAATCTTTCTTGACAGTCCTCTAACCTGTCATATAAGACCTGTCCTGGTGCCAAGCACTTCCTCCCACCAAACACCAGCTGCAGCAGGTGCAACCTCAAAACCTCCCCCTGCTTGTCTTGTGCAGACTGAACAGCCCACACATAACAGCGATTCTGAGGATCATTTCGGGGTTCTTGAAAAGTAATGGCAGAGACGGGAACTCCTCCTGCCAACTGTGTGGAGTGCTCTCTTCGCAGGCTTTGCATGCTCCAAAGTGCCAGGCGGCCGTCCGCATACCCCACAGCCAGCTGGTTTGTCCTGCGTAGGTAACTGAGGGTGGAGATGGCAACCCCCACTGGGCTGACTAGTTGGAAGCACAGATGGTGCCCTCTTCGCTTCGCACCCTCTCGGATGAGTGGTACGTCTGCTGGGAAGCCAGCAATCACTTCCAGGTCCGCCGGCTTTCCCTCATTCAGACAGCAGGACAAGTCATCCAGACACAGGTCCACAAGAAGGACCTGTCCCTCAGCCGTGACCACAGCGGCCACGCCAAAAAGCTGTCGCAGGCTTGGGTGCAGAGCGCTTTCACAGTCTCCTCCAGGACCAATGATAGGTTCAACGGCGGTGACGCTGCCGGGAAGAAGCACCGCTTTCAGCACTCTTGATAGACCCAGGTCATAGAGGCAGAGAATACTGTCCCCTGCTCCTTCCAATCCAATCAACAACCCCGTCCTCTTCTGCCAAGAGAACACCTTCCCAGTCACGACCACAGGGGGCCGTTTCTTCACGCCACTGAATCTATAGGCAGACAAGCGCGCCCCTGTGAGCAAGTCCACGACCTCAAGCTGGGGGCCACTGGCCACCCAGGCAAGTCCCTGGCCCCCCGCAGTGAACTTCCCACGAAGAACAGATGAGGTGGGTGGGTCGTGTTCTCCCAGGGCTTGGATGGTCACCGCTGGGAACTGCACCAGGCCACGAGTCGCTTGTGCAAAGCCGTACATACTTCAGCCGCCAGGAACAGGCCCAGGAACAGGCCCAGGAACAGGCCGCCGGCGTCCCCAACGCTCACCGCCGCCACCTGGAGACCGACGCGCCAAAATCTGGAACACGCGAGCCT
>PVKE010014853.1:20565-34400 GCA_004027555.1 Craseonycteris thonglongyai
TCCCCGCCCCCCACACCCCAGGATGAGTGACAGCTCCTCTGAGTCTCCAACTGTCCATTTCTCAGCACCCAACTGTCCATTTCTGCTTGCAATGCTGTCAGGGTGGGTTGTTTTTTTTTTTTTGTTTTGTTTTTTTTGATGGTCTGGCATTAGGTGTGTAAAGTATTTATCATCAAATTGCTGGCTCGAACTTTTATTACTATCGAATGCCCTTTTCTGGTTGAAAGTCTGTCTGCAAAAAAAAAAAAAAAAAAGTCGGACTGATCTGAGTGTAGCCACCCTGCCCTCGTGTGGTGACTCTTTGAACATCATTTTTCCATCTTTTCACTTGGAACCTGCTTGTGTGTTTGGATCGCAAGGGAGGCTCTTAGAAACAGAGCATAGTTTTTGTTCAAACAGGACGGGGGTGGGGACTGGCATTGGATGGGCAGAGTTCAGACACGCAAGTTGCCCTCGGATGCCCAGGACAGGCCCGCACGCTGAACAGGTGTCCCGTCCTGATGCCAGCGGTGGCCGTTAAAAGAGGCTTCTTGATGCGGGTCGACCTGTTCACCCCCCATCTATCACATCAGTGACATATCTGTCCCTGTTACCCTATCCCACCTGGAGCTTCCCTCCTTATTCCTGCTTGTGTAAGTCCTACCACGCGTATGACCTCACTTGCTTAGATGCCCTCCTGAAGCCATCTGCCCTCTGAATCTCCAAAGCCACCGTCACCTGTCACTGAGAGGCTGGCAGGGTCATGGGAAGGACAGGGACCGAGTCACACAGATCCAAGTTTGAGCCTCATTCGGCCACTTGACTCTTGTGTCCTGGGGACAGCCACTGCTCATGTCTAAAGAATAGCACTTACTGCAGAAGGTTCTGGGAGGATTTGGTGCTGGCATGGGGTAGGAACTCCATTCATGCTACAGCGTATTTTATTCAACATACGGACATAGTTCATCAACACGTAGGAAGTTGACATTCACCCCTAAGCCATCCACTGTGAAGGCACTAGGTCCCATCTTTTTAGACAGAGACAACATGGGGGGAGGTCCATTTTTATTCCACCACAGAAGGTGACTTAGGACAGAAACCTCTGTGAAGGGGTTCCCTAGGAGGCAGCACGCCCGAACCTGACTAGAGAGCCCAGGCACAAGCTTAAGGAGCCCACAGCCCGGGACGCCCCAAATCAGAATTGAAAAAGACTGTGTATTTATTCTTACACGTTTAAACTTGTCACCTTTCAAGTCCTCACACCATTGGATGCAATACGCCCATGGAGGCGCTGTTTCCACCGCTCTGAACAGTTTTCGAACGTTCGATTTGGATGCCTTGGGAGTGCTTCTGTTTTTTTGTTTCACCTCTTCCACATGGGCACATTTCCCTCTGAGGGCTTTTTTTCATCCAGGGAAACAAAGGTAGTCACTCGAGCAGTCTACATCAACTCGGGCCTACATACCAGTTCCTGGCAGTGGGTAAATGCTTTATTGGCGTTTAAGCTAATACGAATTCTCACATCCAAATTGAAGACGTGCTAAGAGGACATAGGGTTACATTGTGTTGCATAAAGACGGGCAGAGTACACAATCCATTTCCTTTCAGCTCTGAAACCCAACTCCATGGGATGTGGAAATATTTTATCAAGTAGATTATGTTTTATCAAGAGCTAGTCAGCCACTGTTGAAATCTGCCTGTCAGCGGAAAAAACAATACACAGCTAACATTGTTTTGGCAAAGGAACGGCCTCACCATTTCCACACCACACAGCTATTTTTCACATCTGAGCTCCCCTGCTCATCATTGGGAACAGTGTCAAACGTCCCATTCTTGGCCTTCATTTCTGCCAAACCCTGGACAACCTGCAACAATTTACAGTTGCAAAACATCGAATTTCTGCATGAGGTACTAAGTCAATCCCCTTTTCCTCAGCATACCGTGATTTATAGCTGAGCTCTCCCCTGAATCCAGCTGCACTGAGAAGTATGAGGTCTAAGTTATGGTGCTTCTATCTCCTGGAAGCTAATAAACTATCTCAAGTTCACTGTTAAGAGCTGCATCTACTCTTCTGTGCTTAGAAACGCCGAGGTCCAGTGTCTTCTCAGCCAAGGTCAGGCAGGTACAGGGCAGAGGTGGATTCAGCGCAAACAGGTGTGATGTTGGATCAACACGCTCAAGAATGTGCCAGTCTCTTGTTGGCTGGTGTTTGCAAAGGTGTTTCTTAAAAAGGGATTTATTTTATTGTTTTTTTGACAGAGACAGAGAGACAGAGAGGAGGGGGAGGGACCAGAGCAGTCTCCATAGTTGTGTCATCAGTTTTCGACATGGTTTTGTTCCATACATGTGGGCGGGGGCCGTGCAGGGCAGAAATTGGGGTGGGGGCCTCCCACATGGGAGGCATGCCCCCTCAAGCCAGAGGCCAAACTGGGGGGGGGGCAAGAACCCAACTAGGGGCCTCCTGCATGGGAAGCTCACTCCAGTTCAGCACATGGGTCCGCACAGGCCGGGGCCGGGATTCAATCCTCGGTCCCCGGGGCTGCAAAGTGAGTGCTGCACCCACTGAGCCCTCCCGGCTTCTCCTGCAAAGGCATTTAAAAATAAGGATGGTCGTACCTGATCTGACATGTTGCCGTTTTCTATATCAAATGCTTACAAAAGTGCCAGTTATCTAACATGTTGATGAATGATCAGATTTGTGCTTTTTTTTCACCAAGTAGCTAAAAATATTAAAAGGCAGACCCAAAATAAAACACCATTCCAGTATGTTTTAAACCAGATTTCTTTTTTTTTAATTCAAATTGACCCAAAGCAAAACTTACATTACAAAGGAAGAACAAAATACGTTATGATATAACACACTAGGAGTTACAGGAAAGCTAGGTTTGTGGGCAAAGGGATCCTGCTCCTGCTCACGGTTGGGGCTACACAGCGATTCTGCAGGAGAGTTAGGATCTCGGCGGTCGTACGGTCCCCTTTGGTTGTGACACTACATTCTTGCCTCTTAGCGCATGCGCCTGACATGTCATGCTAGACTCCCTCCTGCTCCAACTGTGCGTTCCTGCTCCCGCCAGAACACTGAATTCTCTAGCGGAAACGCTGTTCCAAGCATGACTGATAACGAATTGAAAAACAAAACAGTCAAGTCCTCCGAACTAACAAGCGTGGATTATTCGGTAGTAAATAGTTTAGAAAATATGGGAATTAAATAATCTAAAAAATAAAAATAAAAAAAAATCAAAAACAAAAAACACTCTTGCTCTGCTGTACATTTATGAACACAAATATTTACACACACACAAAAAATCTTCCGTTTCCAAAAGATGAGGTTGACAGTTCATTAATGATTATAATCTGTTATCAGCTGGTTTCTTTGGTGTACTTGCCAAATATACTTTTTTTTAAAGGTTTAGCTGTAGGTTTAAATAATAAATTTCAAAAGAAACTCAGAAGGATCAGTGACAAATCTGATACTATTCTGAACACCTCCGTCAAGATTCTGGAAAAACCAATCAGTTGATTTCTGAAAATAGTCATTTTCTGAACTCATTATGTAACTACAGAATGCTTCTCTGAAAATCAAGTTCAAATGTGGACCAGCATGTTTATCCCTACATTCCACCAGTTACCAACTTCGAGGCATTCTAGTGATGGTTAAATATGAGATTGAGATTTTACTAATAACAAAAATAGGACCTTCCTTTTAAGCTTCCAGATAAATCAAACCTTAAGCAATAAATAATGGAATTATAATTCTTCATTAAGTAGAAATTTCAATTCCAGGAAGAGCTCTTATAATTTTTTCCCAAAGTTGCAGCAGCAATACAGAATTTGGAATTTACCTCAATCTGATCTTTTTACTTGGAATTCCCTGACTCAAACTCAGTGGCTTAATTTGGAAACCTTAGAATGGTTGGGGGAAGAAAATCATGTGAAAGTAACTGAATAAATTAATACACACATATGAGGAAAGAAGCCGTGTGCGAATGGAACATTAGCGTTACTGCTCAGCGTGAAGAGCCTGCCCCCCAACCCCATCTCTCGGCCCCTTGGGCCTGGGGTTTTGGGGAGAAATAACACTAATTCATTTCTGGCCCTGACACGTCCCAGATTCTGCTAACGTCTTAACTCTTTGACCAGGGCATTGGCTTAAAGAACAAGAACACAGCTTAGCTTCTATTTTCACAAGGGACCCTCTCTCGGAAGTCAACTTTCTAGAGGTATTTCCATGGAGACAAGGACAGACCACCTATTCCTACCCACCAGGCTGCAGTTTTGAGATGGTCACAAAACTGGCCACACTCTGACGTCCCCATCAGGGATCTCCCAAATCACCCCTTTCCCGAAGCTGCCTGTTCTTCAGAAACGGCCCGGGACATCGGGTCCGATGCCTGGTGCCACAGCCACGCCGCAGCTACCAGACCAGACTCGGGCTCGAGACCCTGTGACCGCAGACTCTGGAGAACAGAGCAGCCAGGGCAGCCCCCCGATCCTGCTGAGCTGTCCTTTCCAGGGGAACCTGTTTTCTACTTAAGCACAGAGCGCTAGACCGTCAGACGAGAGAAGCCCTTCACTGTGTAAACGTCTGATAAGAAATGTATTCCTAGTGTGTAACTGCTCCGAAATTCCCCAAAGTGCTAGGAACGATACTGGGATACGTGAACAGGTTTTTCGGGAGCTGGTAGGATGATAGTTGGAGCACAGCCTACATTTCCAAGGGCACCATCCCAGAGTCCTAAGGCCTCTGGGAGCGTTTCTGTTGTTACCGACAGGTTATCGTATCCGTGTTTCCCCTGCCAGCATACGCCCCATCAACCCAGAAAATAAAATAACTGTCCAGAAGAGCTTCACTGTGTATAACCTTGAAACAGACAGGGAACGTTTCGTTAGCATATTAGAAATTAATCAGACTTACAAGTGTGCACACGTTAGAAGTTTTCCCCTTAAGAAATTTTTCTTAACTGGGAAGAAGAAAAAAAACCCCAAAAAACACCATGAAACCGCTCCAAATTATTTACCTCTTAAAGCCAAATGGTTTGACAATCTTTGGGGCTATTTTTAGGGAATACTCTACCACCGTGATATGAAGTTTTCTGCTTAAAGTGAAGTAAAGGATGAAGCTTAGAATGCATACGTGGGGCCCGTTTTCACGGCTGTCCATGCCGGCCGTGGAGTGGGGAACATCGAGTGAAAGAATGGGTAAAATACACCAGAAAGAGTATTGCACGAGAGGCACTGTTTTAAAAACGGAATACACTGGCTTCATAAAGTTGTTTTCTCATTAATTTTTTTTTTTTAAAGCACAGTTCAACGAGAGACAGAAGTTGACACCCAATGTCTCTGGGTAGTGTACTACAGTTGTTAAAAATAAGTTAAAAACAGGAGCTCACCAACAGGAAAGACGGGTACTGGATTCATGTCACCCGAAAGCTACAGTCATTAGGAAAAGAACAGTTTGAAAGAGCCAATTTGTATTCGTTAAAAATGAACCAGGTGACAGCATTGCTTTAAACATTTCTTAGGGCATTTTCCGATAGAACCCGGGATCCCCCCTAAAGAAACTTCACCTTCGAATTTGAACACGTGTGTGCTGATGAACCATAAATCTGAAAAGGGTCCATTCTCCACTCCAAACCCACGTGTGTCATTTTGGAAAAACAGTTTTTGTAAATGCAATGTTGTATAGAACATTTGGACCTCTTAAACCTGGACCAAGAAACCAAATTAAGACCTTCAAGCATGTGGTGTGTTTGTGTGTGTGTATTTATGTATATATAAAAAACCCTCCCCTACAATGGAAACCAACCAAACAAAAATAAACCTAAAGTGTATACCTGCTTTCTGACTTCACAGCAAATCAGAAATTGCATAGGATATACTTTGTGCAAGGCCAAAGGCCTTTTAAGTATCTGGAACATAACTAAATCTTGCTCACAGTTCTGTGTACATCAGATATCATCAAATTTGTGTTTTAAGTAGTCTTTTATGACCTTGGCAATTGGTAGTTCATCAAGTAGCTTTAAGTTCTGAAGGCCTATACATTGTCGAATTTTAATTCGGCACAGGTCCTGCAAGTTTCTGGGCTGTCCTAAAAAGACAGAAAAAAGAGAACGTTACAAGGCTACACAGCGCATGATTTAAGGCGGGCTTCGCGGTCCTGCAGAGAATTGCTTACTTCCCTGGCCCGTGTCACCCTGCAGACTTAGCATATGCAACTGAGCAGATTCCCACCGAGAGGACCGGCCTGGGCACCTTCACACGGCGTCTCCGTGGGTCCGTTTCACAGCGCTGGATGGTCGATACTGTTTTCACCTCCACTTTACAGGTAAGCACACTAACATCAGGAATGGTTCAATGTCAGATGACCAGACCGGGCCTAAAGCTAGTTCTTCTGATTTGGAACTTGCGTTCTTTCCATTACAAGTCAGGATGTCGCCTCTCAGCCTGCTTGAGGCCTCTAACCCACTGAGTGAACCATTCACGGGGCCTCAGTTTCTCCATCTGAAGCACTGGGCACCAAATGAGATGTCCTCTGATTGGCTCCTCCTCTCAGCTCACTGTCTAGACACTGAAGCCTGGACACATAACAGTTTCTGGGGGGCTTTCCCAAGTGACATCGGCCCCCCATTCACCATGATTCTGGACGTAGCCAAACCTTGGCTGTGGGGATGAGGGTGCAGACCGGGAGGGTAGGGAGGGGGTGGAAGAAGCAACTCCCACGCTATTCTGAATCTCCATCTCTTCCAAACTCACACCCTGCCCACCTACCAGGAAAAACCTCTGCTCTAACCCAAGTCACAAGACACATGACCAAGTCCAACTTCTTTCCCTACCAAATGCTGTGGTTTACCAAAACCATAGATAACCACAAACAGAAGCAAAACTTCTTAGCAACAACGCTTTCATAGTGTTTGGATTTACATACATTCTGCTTTCATATGGAATGGTAATGATAAAAGCTAACATATGTAGAACGCTTACTCTGTGCCATGTATTCTTATAGTTCTTGACATATACTAACTCCTTAATCCTTTTACGAGAGAAGATCACCACCCCATTTTACACTCAGTATAAGAGAGATGAAGCCACATGCTCACAGTCAAGCAGAACGCTGTACTTCAGCGGTTCTTGAACTTCTTGGTCTCAAAACCTCTTTACAGTAACTTTAAAAATTATTGAAGACCCCAAAGACCTGTTTTTTGTGGGTTATATCTAGTAATAATTGCCAACTTAGAAGCTGTAACGGAAAATCTAGAATTACTAATTCATTAATTCATTTAAGACATAATAAAAACCAACCCATTACATGCTAGCATAAATAAATTGTTATGAAAACAACAAGAATTAAAAAAATACCAAACACACAGTGAGAAGCATGGCACTCTTTCACATTCTTGCAGCTTTTGAAGGACTGGCTTAGTAGATGATCACAGAATTCTCCTGTATGCTTCTGAATCTGATCCGCTGTGATGAAATCTCATCACGCAGGGTCTAGAAAAGTCCACTCACCTCATGAAAGAAGGAATGTGAAAAAGACAAAGAATGTCCTAGTATTATTATGAAAATCATTTTGACCTCAGATCCCTGAAAGGGTCTTCCCCAGTCCACACAGGAAGAATCCCTGTTCAAGAACCACTGTCCTTGACCCCTTACTTGAACTGCACTTGTCTAGAGTGACCACCGTTACTCAAAATGAAGTGATTCTTCACAGACGTGAAAGGTTTCCTACAACTCAGACCTCTATAAGGCCTGTATAAGAACATGCAACTTGTAAGAGTCACTTCAGACCTGGGCTCTTAGCAGAATCACAGTGGACACTACCGATTCCCTAGAAATGTGTGTAATTGGGAGTGTGCACGAGGCTCTGGGCGTGGCTGTGACACACCTTCACATCTCTCTCAGTAATATGATGGCTTCTCCATCTGCTGGATTTCAGCTAGAAAGGGCTCATCTTTGGGAAGATGAGGTCAGCTTCCCCAGTAGACACTCTCAGAGCTCCTTGAGCGCTTAACCAGGTTATGGCTGGATACTGGTTTGCAATGACTATCCGTGCCCATCTTCCTCACTCTACAGTGTGTTCCATGAGGCAGGACCCCTGGCTGGCTGCCCACGTAAGCCCCACGCCTGACACAGCACTCAGCAAATACTAGTTGAATGAATTAATACTTAATAGGCTTGTCCTTAAAGTCCCAAACAGTCAACTCATTACAAAACACACCCATGTCATCAGCAAATCATTTTCTGAGCTGTTTTGAATTCTTTTTCATCGTCATTCCTAGGCTACCATTAGGAAGAGAATAAATGATCACTGTCATGTTTCAATAAATGCTTACGTATTTATCTGCAAATGCAAAGCAGAATATGAATTAGATGTGAATCTTTTTTGTTTAAGATTCTGATTCCTAACAGATAGCAGGTGTTTTTCAAGTACACTAATAAAAAGAACAACCACTATATATATTCAGGCAAAAAACAGATGGGGGTACAGCTGACATGTAGAAGTATATGTACATACTTAAGTGAAGACATACCATCTAGCAAAGTGGGAAAACTAAATTACTGGAACTGCTTGGCTAAGGTTAAAAAGAAAAGATCAAGACAAAATGTTACGCAACGTGAGATCTTCTGATAATCTTGTGTTGTGGCAGTGTGCACGCTCCAAAAATGACCACATTTACCTCTTATGCCTCATGTTCGTTGCTGCGCTATGATTGGACATTCCCATTAAGAGATGGGGTCTAGGTTTCCTGTCCTTGAATCTGGGTGGCTTGTAACTATGGTGACGCTCATTAGGTGACTACTATCACTAAGTCGTAAAAGGTGGTAGGCCTTCCTCTTGCTCTTGGGACAGTCACTCCTAGAATACAGCTACCACCAGGTCACAGAGTGGTCCAAGTGGCTTATAAAAAAGAACTGAGGTCAGCGTCCAACGTTCTGGCTGAGCTCCCAGAACTGCCAGCCACCTGCATGAGCCATGGGGAACGTGGGGAGGCCCAGCCAAGAGAACCCAGGCTACATTACATGGAGCAGAGAAGTAATAAGTAGCAGTGGCTATTGTAAGCCACTACATTTTGCAGCACTGGATAACCATGGGAGATTCTGGGACCCGGAAGTAGGGTGTTGCTGTTAAAAAAATCTAGGTTGTGTGGCTTTGTCATTGGGAAGGGATCTGAGGAGGCTGTTGGTCAGGACCTAAATCAAGCTTGTCCAACTGGTGGACCGCGGGCTACACATGGCCCCGGATGGCTTTGAAGGCAGCCCAACACAAATTCATGAACTTTCTTTGAAAATGAGATTTTTTGCTATTTTTTTAAAGCTCATCAGCTACCGTTAGTGTAGTTGATATGTGGTCCAAGACAATTCTTCTTCCAATGTGGCCCAGGGAAGCCAAAAGGTTAGACACCCCTGCTCTGTAAGCTACAGTCCATGCCAAAATCCTAACCTCAAGTTCAAGAGTAACTGTATCTGTCACAACACCCACACCCGAACCAGTCTACAAATGACTGCTAGAAAATGGATGGAATCGGCGTCTGAAATTTGACTCTAATGTTGTTCTACAATGTGGCTTGGATATGAGGAGTTGGGGTAAGTCGGTGAGGAACTAGCATACACACAACAGGCCTCATCTTTGGGTACCTCTGTGTGCCTCAAACGCTGTGTGCACCTACCAGACAGGCCAAAGCACCTCTCCACAGGCAGGCAGATCTGGAAGGCAGAACAGGGGACACTAGGCACTTGCCGCTCCTTCAACTTAAATTCAATCAATGAAATAAAGCTAAACATGCAGTCCCTTGGTGGCATTAGCCAGATACCAGTGCTCAATAGCCACATGGGGCTAGAGGCTTCCACACTGGCCAGCTCAGGGCAAAACTGGCGTTTCCATCACCATAGAAAGTTCTAGTGGGATGGCACAGGTGAGAGCTTAAGAGTGATCTCTCTTTATGCTTTAGTCTGAAACCGCTTCATGGTAACAATTTCATCTTTTCTTCCTTATGAATACACAACATTCAAATGACATGTCATTTCTTCCTAAAGGAGGGAGAGTGGATTATTTATAAGTAGGTTGAATCAACTCCTGACCCTCCCCCGTATCTGGTATCCAAAATGCATTTCTTCTTCCCTGATGTTAGACATCGGGCGAGGAACAGGGAATTCATTAAAAGTGCCGCAGACAGCAACATCAAACATTGTGCCCATGGGCTTGAGCTTTAGGCTGGATGCTGAGCTCTGGCACACTTGCTCAACTGGTCGCAAGGAAGCTAGGTGAGAGAGGGTGGCTACTTCCACCCCAACGAGTGCTTCTAACAGAAACACAATGCCAACACGTGCACCACTCATATACTGCCAGGCTTTAAAGAAAAACAAAACAAAACAAAAAAGAAGCCACACAGAACAACAGGCCAGGTACAATGGAACCCATATGGACTGTGGACGATGGCACCCCATTTTCCACTGCTGGCATGTCTCACGACAATGTGTCGCACCCTTCACCTGCCTTGCTAGGATGCCTACACGAGTAGCTGCTGCATCCCAATGCAGAACAGCCCCAATCCAATAGGAATGACCATGTGTAACGAAGCACACATACCAGGACCTCTGCACAGATGGAATTGCACGGAATCTAAAACCCAAACCTCTTCTGATTCTGGTCGGAAGCCTGGGATCACCACGCCTATGACCAGCAGGAACCGCCTTGTGCTAACACACATCTTGGTGAATTTCTAAAATCCTCCCTTCTCTGTTCTTTTCTCCATTTCTTCGCACCCCATGACAGTCGACCCCTCTTGTGATACTCTTAGTAACTCAACTGCATTTTTATGAAATCCTGTAACAGAGAGCCTTCTTCTGGTTTTGGATGAATCGGGGATTACTTACCAAGCAGGGCTACTAGGAATCGGTCATGTCTGGTCATTTTTAGTTGTAAAAACACCTGAAACGCCTTCATAAGATGCACATTTTGTTAAACGCGATAATAGTAATAACTTTACATACTTGTGACTTCCTGTAGGAAATCCAAACACGGCCGACTACTTCCAGAAATACTCAGGGACACAGCCAGGGGCGTCTGTCCTTCATAGTTCCTTGTGTTCGTGTCTGCGCCATAATTGTACAACATCCGTGCGCAAAGCACATCGTCCCTCAGGGCAGACAGGTGTAAGGGGGTCTGCCCGTCTTCTAAGCGCCCCAGGTTGGTGTCGGCTCCCCGCTGCAGGAACATCCGGCAGTAAGAGTGATTGCTTTTGATCACGGCGTACCGCAGCAGGAAACCGTTCTGGATGTCGATGTTGGCGTTGTGGTCCAGGAGGATCTTCACACAGCTCGACCTCTCCCGGATGATCGCCAGCTGCAGGGGCGTCGTACCTTTGTCACTGAGGGGATCGACCTCGGCCTTGAACTCCAGCAGGAGCCGGACGAACGAGTCCCTACCATAGTGAGCGGCCACGTGGAGGGGAGTCCAGCCATCGTTGCTCTTGGCATTGATAATGTCACTCCTGTACTCAGACTCTAACATCAGGCGTGCGATCCGGGCCCGGCCGTGCATGGCTGCGTAATGAAGGGCAGTGAAGCCTCCGATTAAGTCCTTCACGGTGGGATCCGCTGGAGGCAAAAACCAAAATGAAAACGTGAGAAAATTCTAGGCCTGCCTGGGCAGCTCAGCAGGTGGAGTGCTTGCCTTGCAATGAATTGCCAGGTCTGGGGATTTGAATCCCGGCCCGTGCAAACTCCTGTGCTAACCTGTGGTGCAACTGGTAACCACAGGGATGGCAGCGAAGGTTCTTCTCTACCATGAGGGAGGCCCCGGGTTCAGATCCCTCCCCACGTGGCCCCACATCCATCTGTGTGGAATGAAACCATGTCACAACTAATGATGTGCAACTATGGAGACTATTCTGGGCCCTCCCCCTTCTCTCTCTCTCTCTCAAATAAAATAAATCTTAAAAAAAAAAAAAAAGACTCTAAAATGTGTGTCCAACCTTTTGGCTTCCCTGGGCCACTATGCAAGAAGAACTGTCTTGGGCCACACATAACATATACTAATGCTAACACTAGCTGATGAGCCAAAAAAAAAAGGTTGCAAACAATCTCATCACGTTTTAAGAAAGTTTACAGATTTGTGTGGGCCACATTCACAGACATCCTATGCTGCATGTGGCCCGTGGCCCATGGGCTGGACAAGCTTGCTGTAAAACAAAACAATAAACTGTCACAGTGCATCAGCCTAGCCTCACACAAAATGTTTAATGCTGCAACATTATATTGAACATCAAGTACTTCTTCCTTCAGTTTAACTGAATTAAAGTTTTAATGGAAAATAAAGTTTAGCAGAAAGTCATCCAACTTGGTTAACAGAATGAGGTTGACTTATAAAAAACACAGGGCTCAGATCCCCACATCCCGTCTTTGCTAATTTAACCGCCTGCTTTGGGCTGCTAAAATTCCCTATCTCGGTATTGTTTCAGGTTTCTCTTCTGATTTTGCTTTGTGTTTTATTTTCTTGTGTGCTTTCTCTAGGTCTTCCAGCATGTGTACTATAGCAACGTCTGGTGCTCTATATGACGATGCCTGTGATCAGACAGACTGTGTTGTTTTAGGGTGTACTGGGTAAAGAAAAAGCTCTTCCGTGGTCTGTAAAAAATGCCGAAGCACGCAAGATATATGTTAAATGACCTGGATAAAATCATGTTTTCCTAAGATAAAAGTCTGTTCTGAATTCTCGGTTTTCCAAGAACTTTGGAGTCTATAATTAAACAGTACATTGTTTGAAAAATTAAGAGGAAACCTCATCACTGTATAAATATTGTTTTCTAGAACAGTTCCAAAACTCTCTACCTAAACCAATTTCAGGGAAGAAATAGGGAGAAAAAAAGAGAGAGAGAGAAAGGAAGAAAGGGAGGGAGAGAAAAAGAAACCCCAGAGATTTATCTGCTTTGTGATTCCTGAAGTCAAAACTTCTGTTACCTGTCTAGACATTTGATGAAGCCAAGGGTCAGTTCTGAGTGGCTCTCACCCCACTGGCCCTCCTGGGCAGATGTCAGAATGGAATAAGAATGGCTCCTTCATATTATAATATGTAAGTCACTTCCTACTGGCCAGCAATTCCATGTGAAGATAAATTGGTCAGCCTAACCGCCTAGGATTGAAATGCTTTCTTCTTATAACAGTCATTCTTAATTCCTGGCTTGTTCACAAAAGACATAAATTCCTGAGTGTTTCTCAAACAAACAAAAAACCTCCACAGTTATGTGATTCAACATTTGTGTACTGTTTAGTAAACTTTACAGTTCAATTCTAAAATGTATCACAGATGCGTATCTTTAGAAAAATCAATGAGACTGAAAACTATATGTAAAATAAGATTATGGATAATGACACTTCAGTTAAGAAATAATTGCTACCAAAATGTGTGAAAAGTTAACATTCTTTAAGCTGTAGCAAGATGAATTTCTAAAATTGTTAGATATAAACAGGATACAACAATATTACTTTTATCCAATTAAAGAAAGAAAATGAAGGTATAACATCTGCCTTGGTCTTTACAAGATAAATATACAGTACCTATTTATGATGTGACTTAAAAAAATGAAGGTGGGGAAGCTGGAATGGCTCAGCTGGTTGAGTGCTCGCTTTGCAGACCCGGGAACCAAAAATCAAACCTGGCCCCAGCCTGTGTGGAGCCATGTGCTGAACTGGGGTGCGCTCTCCATGTGGGAGGCCCCCAGCCCAGTTCCCACCCTACGTGGCCCCCACCCACCTGTGTGGAACGAAACCATGTGGAAAACTGATGACGTACAACTATGGAGACTGCTCTGGGCCCTCCCCCTTCTCTCTGTCTCTCTCTGTCTCTGTCAAAAATA
>PVKE010014854.1:0-10129 GCA_004027555.1 Craseonycteris thonglongyai
TTTATTGGTTGTTTTTGGAATCTTCTCTGTTCCTTTCTTCTCTTGATGTTTTCCCTTGTGTTTAGCTGTATTTTTTTTTTTTGTAATTTTTTTTTAGTTTCTTTTAATTTTCATTGTATAATGTTGTTTTTGGTTTTTAGTTACCATGAGGTTTTTGTATACTATTTTGTATCTACAGCAGTCTATTTTAAACTGATAGGTCTTTAAATTTGAATATACGCTATCATGGCTACTTTTTTTTACCCCTGCTTCTGATTTTTGTTATTGATGTCATGTTTTAGATCTTTCTTTATTGTTTATGTCCTAACTACTTATTGTGGTTTGAGTTTGATACTTTTTTTGACCTTTGTAGTTGCTTTAAAATGTCTGATTTGCTGTATTTATTAAATATTTGGCTTTATATGTAAGATTTTATTCCTTTCTCATATTTTTTATTTCTTATTATGGCTTTTTATTTTCTGCTTAAAGAAGACCTCTTAACATTTCTTGTAAAGCTGGAGTGATAGGGATGAAGGAGTGATAGGGATGAACTACCATAGCTTCTGTTTGTCTAGTAAACCATCTCTATTTTTATTCTGAATAATAACTTTGCTGGATAAATTATTCTAAGTTGTAAGTTCCTTTGTTTTAGCATTTTAAAGATTTTCTGCCATTCCCTTCGGGCTGGTCAAGTTGCTGTTGAGAAATCAGCTGATCGCCTTATAGGATTGACTTGATATGTAATTGTTTTTCTTCTTGATTCCTCAAAGACTGTCTCTTTATCTTTAACTTTTGTCATTTTAATTACAGTATGTCTTGGTTTTGGCATCTTTGGGTTTATGTTATTTGTAACTGTCATGCATCCTGGACCTGGATGTTTTTTTTCTTACCCTGGTTAGGAAAGCTTTCAGTCAATATTTAAAAAATAACTTTTCTGTTTTTCTTTTTGGAATTTTTATAGTACAAATGATTGAGTACTAATGTTATCTCAGAAGTCCCTTATACTATCCTCATTTAAACATCTTTTAAAGATTCATTTTATTGTTTTAAGAGAAGATAAGAGAGAAAGAGAGAGAGAGAAGGTGGGGAAGTCCCAGAGTAGTCTCTATACTTGTACATCATTAGTTGTGACGTGGTTTCATTACACGCAGGTGGATGCGGGGCTGCTTGGGGCAGGAACCGAATGAAGGCCTCCTACATGTGAGGTAGGAACCTTCATTGCCACGCCATTCTGGCATTTATTGTTGTGCTGCATTTCACCATATGGGTTTGCCTAGGTCAGGGCTGGAAATTGAATGTCGTACATTGCGATTGCAAGGAAAGTGCTCAATCACTGAGCTGTCCTGGCATCCCTATTTTTTTTAATCTTTTTTGCTCTGATTGTTTCATTTATGCTAGTCTGTCTTCCAGGTTGCTGATACATTTTTTTTTTAGATTTATTTTTATTGTTTTTGACAGAGAGAGAGAGAGAGAGAGATACAGAGACAGAGACAGAGAGAAGGGGAGTGCCCAGAACAGTCTCCATAGTTGCACATCATTGGTTTTTCCACATAGTTTTATTCCACAGGTGGGCGCGGGGCTGCACAGGGCAGAAACTGGGCCAGGGTCTCACCCCAGTGAGAACTGAACTGGGGGCACTCCCCAGTTTAGCATATGGGTCCACATGGGCCAGGGCCGGGATTCGATCCTTGGTCCCCGGGGCTGCAAAGTGAGCACTTAACTAAGGTGACCAGACGTCCTGCTTTTGGTGGGACAGTCCTGATTTTTAACAATTTGTCCCTCGTCCTGTGGCATCTTAAAAAAGTCCCGATTTTTGGAAAGAATGCACAAAAAGCTAGGGAACGGCGGGAGATAGACCAAATTTTTAATCAAGAACCCCCTCCCCACCAGTCAATGGTGTCCTGCTTTACCAATGTTAAAATCTGGTCACCTTACACTTAACCCACTGAACCATCCCAGCTTCCCCTACATTTTTCTGTATTAGCTAATCTGCTGTGGATTCCTTCTAATGTATTTGTTCTTTATTCTACTTTCTAATTCTTTGTTATTCTCCCTAAGATGCATTATGTCAATCTCAAATTTGGTGAGGGGTTTTATGACTGTTCTTGTTTTTTTTAAGATATTTAAAATTATTTTTGACAGAGACAGAGAAAGACAGAAAGAAAGGTAAGGGCCCAGAGCAGTTTTCATAGTTGTACATCATCAGTTTTCAACATGGTTTTGTTCCACACAGGTGGGAGGGGGTTGTGCAGGGCAGTAACTGGGCTGGGGGCTTCCTGCATGGGAAGCACACCTCAGTTCAGCATATGGGTCCACACAGGCTGGGGCCACGTTTTGATCCTTGGTCCCTGGGGCTGCAAAGTGAGGGTTTAACCCACTTTGACTGTTTTTTTGAATTCTTTATCAGGATAATTATTTATCTCCCTTTATCCCCCCCTTTTTTTTGGGGGGGAGTCCTTTATTTGAGAAATATTTTTTCTGTCCTTTTTGTTTGTTTGTTTGACTTTCTATGTTTATTTATATGAATCAAATAAAACAATTATCTCTCCCAGTCTTAAAAAAGTGGCCTCATGTAGAAGCAGCCTACATGTAGACTGTCTATGCCGGGTAATTTTGATCGGCTCATAGGATCTAAGCAGATGGCTAAGGTGTCTGGGACACTGGCCTACTGAGCCATAGTGACTCCAGGTTAGGAGATGAGGTACTTGTAATAATATCCTATTGATTCTGTTTGCTCCTTTTGGTGCCAACATTGATTCAGGTGATGTGTCCAGGGATATCATGCAGTTACCTTATAGGCAGGCCAGATCACCTGAATAGAACCCTCACCCACCCTATGGAGATGAAGGAGGATGTAAACAATAGTGATCAACAGCACCTCTAACCCCAGAGAACCCCTGCTGTCCCCAGAAATCTACTGTGGTTCCTTAACTTTCTCTATATAGTCTCTCACTTGCTTCTTGCACAGAGAGTCGTCTTATGCAAAAATGACCTCTGCTTAGATTTTATGTGCTGTGTAGTTTTGGAAAGCTGGTGGGAGCAGGGCAGGTGCTCAAGGTACCTGGGGCACTAGCTAGCCAGCCTAGAGTGTGGCCCCCCAGTGGGGAGGCCAGGTGCATGTGGTGATTTCCTATTATTCTTGCTGGCTCCCTTTATTTGGTGATAAAATGTTCCTGGCACTGCAGCTGAGAATGCACTGGGGTAATCTTGCAGGTAGGCCTAGGCCAAAGCACCTAAATGGAGCTCCTACTTACCCTACCGAACTGGAGGGGATGAAAACAATGGCACTCACATGAACTTCTGGTTCAGAGACTTTATGCAGCTCTTGGAGGGCTCCTGTGGTATCTAAGCTGTTTCTATTTGGTTTTTCTCTCTTGTTTGTTATCTAGAAACTGTTCATTCAGGGGAAGCCGGGATGGCTCAGTGGGTTAAGTGCTCACTTTGCAGTGCTGGGGACCGGGGATTGAATCCCGGCCCCGGCCAGTGCGGAACCATATGCTGAACTGGGAGCTCCCCCAGTTCAGTTCTCTCTCTGTCTCGGTATCTCTCTCTCTCTCTCTCTCTCTCTCTCTCTCTCTCTCTCTCTCTCTCTGTCAAAAATAAATAAATAAATATTAGAAACTGTTCGTTCAGCCCTCATTTGTCTCACAGGAATAACAACTTTTTTATTTATGTGTGTCTTTGAGTTTGCTCATGAAAAACGCAAGTCCAGCATTCTTTTATTCTGCTACTACCTTGGATATTCTCTAGTGTATTCCTGTCATTGGACTGCTCAAATGCGTGCTGTTTCATCTCATTTTTGAGTCAACCTTAAAATGCCAGGTGGAATACAAGGAGCTCTGCACCCAGTAGAAGATGTAGACAGTGTTTTTCTTGCTGTTTCAAGCCCAACTTATGTCATTAGGATGGGGCACTTCCTGAGACACACCCTCTGAGCATACCTGATGACAGAGTTGCTTCTCTGCTTACTTAGTGGCACCTTCTTTTTTTCACTGGTAATTGAACCTTCTGTGATACTTGGCCCATTTGGCTGCACCTGATTACCTTTTCAGTACCCCAACCACTGCCTGCATCTACCATGTCTCTCTAGGTCTTCATCTCTCCTGTCTTAAAGGTGTAATTTCAAACTGATGGCCCTCTTTGTTACCATCTACTTTACTATAAGTTTTGCCACTATACAGAGACCTGCAGCCGGCTAGTCTGCAAAGACAGTCCTTGGCTGCTGATACTGGCCTTATAAGAGCTCAATTCCACATAACCAGCTTTTCAACCACGTTGCACCACTTGCTGTGTGAAAAGCATATCTAGTTAGTTCCATCATTCCCTCCTGATTCCTATTTACCATTTGATATGTAAATAGTGACCTTGCTCCTATAGCCCATGGGCCAAATCTGGCCACTACCTCCTGTTTTTGTATGGCTTACAGGCTAAGGATTATTCTATGTTTTGATGATTCTACATTTTTTGATGTTTGAAAAAAATCAAAAGAAGAATGGAATATTTTGACAAATGAAAGTTACATAAAGTTACAATTTCAGAGTCTATAAGTCAAAGTTTTATTGTAACACATCCACATTCACTCATTGATGTGTCAACAACTTTCACAGTATAATGGCAGAGATGAATAGTTGCAGCAGAGACCAAATGACTTATCAGCCTCATATATTTATTGAAATGGCCTTTTATAAAAGATGGTTTGACAAATTCCGGTCTCCACAATCATAACATTTGTAAAAATCACATCAACTTTATTCAATTTTTTGCTGTTACTGTGTCTGCGTCATTTCCAGGTCCTTTTCTTATTCCAAATAGTTTTTGAATACCTCAAACCTTTCAGATGCTATGATATGTGACTTTATATACCAATTTAATGAAAATTTTATTTTGGTAAAAAGTTTGCTTTACCACAGGTTGTACATCAAAATCCTACCTGTGTTCTTCTCATACTTCCTTCTACTCTTCCTTCTTTTTTATTACATATTTTCACATGTGAACTTAACATCTTTTTTTTAAAATATATTTTATTTATTTATTTATTTATTTATTTTTGACAGAGAGAGAGAGAGAGAGAGAGAGAGAGAGAGAGAGAGAGAGAGATACAGAGAGAGAGACAGAGGGAGAACTGAACTGGGGGAGCTCCCAGTTCAGCACATGGTTCCGCATGGGCCAGGGCCGGGATTTGATCCCTGGTCCCTGGCACGGCAAATTGAGCGCCCAACCCACTGAGCCATCCCGGCTTCCCCTAACATCTTTTTAAGCTTAGGATTTGAGCTACTATTATATGGAAATGCTCCATGAATGATTTCTATAGTTTCTTAGTTTCAAGGATATTGTTTAAAAATTATTTCCAGCTCTGAAGTCAGAGATATCACAATAAAGCTACTAAAAGACCCAAATGTTAGATAAACTAGTCTTCTATAAAATTACATTCATCTAATTATTTGCAGTTGTCCATGTTTCTGAGTCTAGAAAGAATAAAAGCGTATGAAGAAAGAAGACCAATATGAAATATTTGATGGCATGTAACCTCTCTAGGAATCAAATGAATGAGAATGCCATGATGTGTGCCATTATCAATGTGTCTATTGATAATTTTTTTAAGTTTTATTTTATTGTTTGAGAGAAATTGAGATAGAGAGATAGAGACAGAGAGAAGGGGGAAAAGGGGCCAGAGCACTCACCATATTTGTTCATCATTAGTTTTTTCTTTTTGTTTTGGTTTTTGACATAGTTTCATTCCACACTGATGGATATGAGGCTGCGTGGGTTGGAACTGAACTGGGGGCCTCCCTCATGGGAGGTGAGAACCTTCACCACCATCCTGGTGGTTATCAGTTGTACCATAGTTCAACATGTAGGTTTGCATGAGCCAGGGTCAGGGCCAGGATTTGATTCCCAGACTTCGCAGTTGTGAAGCAAGTGCCCAACCTGTTTAGCTATCTTAACTTCCCTGTCTATTGATTTTAGTTCAGTTAGATCCTATTAATAAAAAAAAAAAAATAGATTCCTAGAGAACATTTTGTACTTATCACAGTATTTCATAGTCAGTAGAGCACTTTACCCCAAAGAAATCAAATAAAATAAGTATGTGCAAAAATAGCTGAAGGACAATTGGTGACTAAATTATCATGTAATTAATAATATGGGATGACTGCATGGCTTTAAAATGCTGTGAGCTCTTCAAAAAAGAAATCTGCAGGTACACAAGGGAGCCCTTTGCTCTTCATTTCTAGGTTTGCCTTTGTCTTCTTAAGCAGCCATCAAAGCATCAAATTCCCTTGCAGTGGTGAGAATGCTTGCCAATCTACTAACCACAGGATATCTGGCTTTGGATGCTATTGGAGCTTCCTGTAAATGATTTTTTATTATACCTAGAAGTTATTGTGTCTTATTTAAATAATTTTGAGAGTTTATTCTGGATTTGTATTTGTAATGACTAATCACCCTGTAGATGGAGATGGTGTGTTTATAACGGTAATTTAGTTGCATATGCTGAAAAGCATCTAAGAACTTTAGTAATTTCTTGCTCTTTCATGGCTTATGCTTATAGCTTCTTTTTTGTAGTTTGTGTAGATCAGCTGAATTTTTTTATAGGTTTCATTTTGTGGTTATTGAACACTAAGTTGCTTATTACAGCAGAATTAAAATATGTTTAAATGTTGGCAAAGCATATTTTTCTGGAAATTTTGGATAATGGAAAAACTTTTTTTCTTATGTAATTCAAGGTTTTTCATGCTACCTAGTCTTAGGGTAGACATAAAATCACAAAGAGGGAAACTCAAGCATTTTTCTGTATATATTTCTGTATAGATCCTGACACACTATTTGGGAACTCTAGTTCAACGTTAAATTTCTCCCAGCTATTTCTAGGAGACTCTAAGTATTGTTTTTCATGCACTGGAGTATTGATTATCTGAGCTACCAGATGTCTGTTATTTCCTAATTTTTCTGCTCTGGCTTTAGGGGGGATTTTTCCCAAAGCTGCCAGAGTTGTTTAAGCTCTAAGGTCTTGGGACTTAGGTGTCTCTCCATCCAGACTTACCCCAACAATTGTGAATTATATACCACATATATAATACTTAAATTATATATCATACTGATAAACAATGACTGTACATATTCGATTTTTCTATCTTGATAAATAGATTCATAAAGGCAAAATAAAAATATATGTAAAGCTACAATTTTATATGACTGAAAGCCAACTATCAAAGAGAAAAGCAATAATTATTCCTCTTATCTGGGTGTTCTGTAGGTGTTTGAAATAATAATAATAAAACATACACAATTAATACATATTTATCTCAGAATTTATTTTTTCTTGCCTTTATCTTAATAAAGCTAAATTATTCATTATATATATGTAATATTTTTATACAATTCATATTCAACTGACATAATGATCATAATGTTTTATAGAAATATAAATTAAAACAAATATAAACATCTTAAAAATAAGCTTTCTTCACATTTTATAGTTTTGAAAAATTATTTTTTCTAAAATATTAAAATTAAAATACAAAGTATTTCAAAAATAAATATTTGATTTTAAATTAAAATTATTAAAATAAAGCTAAAATTTAAATTTGATATTTAAAAAACATATTTTACATTATTTTTATTATATTTATATTTTTATAAACATAAAACTATTTTTAATTCTAACATTCAATGTCCATTTAGTTACCAATGTGAAGAATTTGTATTTTGCTTTATGCATGTTATGTCTAGGAACAACATATACAGGTTTAAAAATATATAAATTGTTTAATGTTGCAAAATATATTTTAGTAATTATGTGGTTTCTCACCAACTGTGGTGAATATTGTGCTAATATGTGGATCTCTCAGGAACTATGAATAGGCACAACAAGAAAAGCAAGAAAATGAATTCTCAGCAATAAGGGTGTCACTGGAATTGATACATTGCTATTGCTTGAGTATAAGACAGTGCTCTTGGACTCGTGCCTTTGATATCTTGGGAAATTCAAGTGAAAACTTTTTTTATTTCTACATATTGTTTATTTTATTCCTTTCTTCTTAGGAGTTAAGCATAGAAAGCTGGATGGAAGACAATCTGAGTAGCATATATCACTGTACTATATTAAAAAAAATCTTACTCTTTGACTATTACTCTTCGGATTGGGCCACATCTTTGGACATTTATTCTCTCTTCTCTTATGAACAAATATTCTCTGGAAAACTTCTTTACCCTCATACAAATATCTCCCTAAGGGGCTCTCCCATCTGTCAATCAGAAATACCCTGGACATTAACCCTAGACCTGCCTGGTATGTCACACCATACTTGTATCAAGCTACAGCAAATGTAAATAGAAAAGCATATAAACCAACAATTTGGAATCCATGTAACACCTTTCCAATAAAATTATTTAGAATTAATAGTTTTAGAGAAAAATTCATAGCTTAAGTTGTTATTATTAGTAATTTTTAGTGATGGGAACAGTATTTTCAATATTAGAAGTTCATAAGTGCTATTTTATTTAATTTTCATCATATCCCTATAAGGCAAATGTTGTTTTCTCCATTTTTTAAAATGAGAAAACAGAGTTTTATAGATATTAAGTAATTTGCTTAATTTGTAAGTGCCAACATCAATATTTGAATATAGGTCTGTTTGAATTCAAAGTTTTTGCATTTTTTGATAAACCATCTCCTAGTTTGCACTGGCACAAGAAAATTTTACTTAATATTTAAATGGGAATCAAAATTCTTTCTTGTAATGAAATTTGGAAGAATAAATAATCTATGTTACTTAAAAACCATCAATAATAATCTTTTTTGACATTCAGTTCTTCTGATGTATGCAGTGCTATTAGACATCTATTGACTCCACTCCCTGGGGAGATTTCATGGCTTTGGAACCTTTGGTTATAAGTCACTATGAACTAAAATCTATAATAAAATGTTCTGATTATTGGATAGATGGTGATGAGATCATTAAGAGGACAGGACAGAAGACTGGGAAAGCACTGTGTTGATCATGCTATTTTTTTTTACCTTTAAAGAGAGAGTTGTACAACAGTGAAGGATTTGCTTATTAAATGGTAGATGACAGGAAATTAGTAGCGATACAAAGTATGTTGGATGAGATCATCTGAAAGAGTGAAGAAAATCCAATAGGCTAAAATAATACAGCTACATAGGTAAATTTCTGTATTGATTTTTGCAAGGTCACTGCACTAGTAAAAGTTCAGGAAATATAAGTGAAAGTAGTAAAACTAAGATAAAAGAATGGGAGCAGTGTTGATGTAAGCAAAATGGTGGCATAACGAAGCTCCAAGCTCTAGTTGCTCCACAGAAACATGAAAGAAACAACAGAAACTGTTTTATCAAACGTTGTTAGAGATCTCGAAAAAATCCAGATTTGTAGCCACCAAGTAAACACCCAATTAAGAATAGGCCATGGTCAAAATAGTAAGAAAGTTTGTGATGCTTTTACTTATTCTTACTCAACCCATTTCCTAGCATAGTGGGAGTCATGGTCTAGAAACAGCAGCAACAGCAGCCCAGTTTCAAATTCCCTTTCTTAAACTGTAGGGAGTAGAGCAGATTTTATTGGCAAATTAATGTGCATGTCTATTCTAAATAATCTGGTGGATACTTAACTAATGCAAAGTACTCATTTCCGTTTTGCCTAGCTTGGGACTCAGGAGGAAAAACTATGGGCAGTGCTCATAATAGCTATAAGGCAACCCACAGATACCTAGGGCAAGACATTGTGGGGGTGGTGGGGAGACATACGATAGACAATCGGAGGCTTAGGGAAGAAATAGTGCTGAAACACTTTGGAAATTATGACATTCAAAAGCAGTTGTATACAGGGAAAATTAGAAAGCCAAATGCATGCATAGACAAACACAAGCTTGGAAAAGACATGAGATGACATTAAACTTTCACCCTGGGTTGATTCCTTGGCTCAGTGAATGCCTAACTAAATATTGAAGATGTTCCCTAGCATAGGGCCAACTGGCAAAGACTGGAAGAGCTCTTGACAGTCAAGAAAATTTCTGTCACAACATTAGCTGAATGTAGCTATGAACAGAGACTTCAGTGATCACACAGAGCAAGGACCAGTCTTTTCAACAGTAGTTTGAAAGAGTCTGAAAACTAATGGACTACTATAGTCTA